>JAIXMP010000110.1:0-10512 GCA_025677815.1 Phascolomyces articulosus | reverse complement strand
ATATTTTTTTGGACCATCTAAATCTTTTAACAGCTAATAATTTTTTTAATATGTATTTTTGATCCTCTTTTGTAGAAAACTTGAAGTTCGTGAAAAATGGGTCGGAATAGATATAGCATACATAAAGCATTTCGGTAATAACAGCACAAACCGAGTAGAAGGTGCTCATGCTGATTTAAAAAACTCCATTAATTCAGCAAGTGGCAATCTCTACTCCGTTTTTGAGCAAATTGATGAGCATTACAGATTGAAGGTATGTAAGAATTGTTACATATTAAGTGAAAACATGTTTTTAATGGCCTTTTCTACGTTGTAAAAAAAGAATCTAGCATGGAAAAGACAACTTGATAAAGAGTCATTTGATGTCGATCCTCACCTCTCTCCAGATCAAAAAGGACGATTAAAAAAATTGGAACGAAACATCTCTAAGTTTGCATTTTATTCCATCCGTGATGAACTGCGACATCGAAATGTGTTAAAAACAGACACTTGTAGATGTGCTATCAAAGCTCATTATAATATTCCCTGCTGTCACATGTTACCATCTTCGGGTGAAATCCCATTAAATTTAATTCCTCGTCGGTGGCATCTCCACCCCAAAAAAACTATCCCTGAAGGTAGTGAAAATGAATCTTTGTTACTTAGATATAATATTAATATTATGTTCGTATTTTATAGAGACTGACATTCCAGAAAACAGTAACAACGGCGCCATCATTGCCATAACGGAACCATACATTACTGTTAGTGTTGAGAATCAGATTAACGACGAACTCACACGTATCAGTAATTTGTCAATTAAATATCCTGACCAACAACAGCGTACCATGCTATTGAATCGTTTACGAGCAATCAGTGATGAGCTTTTCTTTGATCTTGAAGAAATGCAGCAACCAAAAACCATCCCAAAAAGAGGTGATAGCAAGGGTCAGGAAAGTACAAAAAAACGTGAATTGATCGAATTAGAACACTAGGAACTTGAAAGTAAAAAGAAAAGCAAAACTGGCATTGGCCAAGAAGCAGCAGAAATTTGGTATAGGATAAATGTATAACTGTGAATATGATACCAAAGGTGTTATTCCTTGATATATTAATTAAGAGTATAGGGAAGGAAGACACGAGCCTACTGAAGCCACACACACAAACATCCAACCGCCTCCTGTTCCTAATCCCAATTCATCACCTAAACTTCGTATTGTTCCTAACTTGAAAATGGTTATCAGTCTGATCCCTCCCAATGCTGTTGAAATGGTTCATAACCCAGTTGGTGATGGGAATTGTGGATTTAGAGCACTTGCTGTTGAATTATTTGGTTCTGAGGGGAAATATATCGATGTAAAAGATGCTATGCTCATGCATTATTTAAAAAACGTTGATGGTGATTACAAACAATATGATCATTGTCGTATCAAAGAAATTCTGAATCCACAAAATAATCAATGGTTTTGTGTTCCTGAATGTGCTCAAATTACTGCCGATACATTCCAAAGTCCCATTGCATTTTATAGCGATATTCAAGCCTCTACATTTTTTCCTTTTCATACTAATCCACATGACGCAAAACGCACACATCCAATTGTATTACAACTTAAGCATGCTCACATCATCCTAATCAAAATCAAACATGATTCAAATATCCAATGGCCTGTACTATATCCTGAAGCATGAGGAAAAAAAGCAGAATTATTAACTACTGATCCGTGGTATCCAATCTTCAAAGATGTCTTTGATCGATCCATTAGAAATGTAAATGAATTTACTTCCATACCTGACGATGCTGACATTCACTCTATCCACTCATCTGATTCTGAAGCTGCCGTTGATTTAACCAATTAGTTTTACCTTTCTTCCTCTTCCTCTTCCTTTTTATATTCTTTATACTTTTTTCAAGTTTATACATTATTTCAATATTTTTATATTTTTATATTTTTATCAACAAGAAATTCCAAAACGCATTTCCACTA
Source organism: Phascolomyces articulosus (assembly GCA_025677815.1). Classification (NCBI taxonomy): domain Eukaryota; kingdom Fungi; phylum Mucoromycota; class Mucoromycetes; order Mucorales; family Lichtheimiaceae; genus Phascolomyces; species Phascolomyces articulosus. The sequence continues at coordinate 8,548 of JAIXMP010000110.1, read as the reverse complement.
TTTTTTTTTATATTAGAGGGGGGGTGAAAGTCCGGACCGGACGGTAGAGGGGGGGTGTATGAGGGGGGGTGCAAATAGATGTGGCCGCATCGATCCATTAGGACCTTGCTACAGTAATACACCTCCAGCACCAAAATCAGATGCATCAGTTTCAATCACATAAGGCAGTTCCAGATTAGGTGGCAACAATAAGGGGGCAGCAGTCATGTGGTCTTTGATTTTTAAAAAGGCCTCCTCACAAGCATCACTCTAAATAATGGCACATTTTTTCACACCAGTTTCTTTTGTCAATTCAGTCAGTGGAGCAGCAATTGACACAAAACCTTGAATGAACCGATGATAATAAGAAGCCATACCAATAAATTATCGAACCTCTTGCACATTTATTGGTCTTGGCCACTCTTGTACTGCTTTAATTTTTGCTTTGGAAGGTAAAATACCCAATGACGAAACATGAAAACCAATAAAGTCTAATTCTTCCTTGAAGAAGTCGCACTTCTTTAAATTTGCAATAAGCTTGTTCTCCCGAAGACGATCCAACACCTGTTGCACATGACGTTCATGTTCCTGACGAGACTTACTGAAAATCAAAATGTCATTAAGATAGCATATAGCCAACTTATCTAGAAGATCACCAAGAACTGAATTCAGCAAACGTTGGAAAGTTGGGGGTGCATTCGTCAGGCCAAATGGAAGTACAACAAACTTATAGCAGCCCCATCGAGTCCCAAAACTTGTTTTAGGAATATCATTTTCAGTGATACAAACTTGATGATATCCACTTTTTAGATCGATGCTTGAAAAATATTGCACACCAGATAACCTTCCTAGGCATTCATCAATTCTCGGTAATGGAGTAGATTGTTGTTTAGTCAGATGATTCACTGCATGGTAATCAACACACATTCTCATACTGCCATCAGCTTTATGGACAAATAAAACAGGAGAACTCCAGTCAGAGGTACTAGGACAGATTAATCCCAAATCGAGCAACTCCTTCAGTTGATGACATAACTCATCCAATTCCAAAGGACTCATTTTGAATGGTGGTCGTGAAATTGGATCAGCATCACCTGTGTCAATTGCATGTTCTACATCCCATACTGGTAGTAAACCTGGAAGCTTATCTTAAAACACATCCTTGTATTCTGTAATCAATGCCTCGACATCCTTGTTTGGCAACATCTTGATTTGATATCTTCTGGCTTGACATAACACAAAGACAGTTCCTTGATATTCTTTGCACGATCCAAACGTTGTACTTGACAGTGGGATAATAGGTAAGACAGTTCTAGGATTGAGTGCTTATGATGAGGACATAGAATATATTCTTGATTATTTTTGTTAACCTTCTATATATCAAGCTCCCAATCAGGTGTAGGTTAGACAGCCTTAAGCCAATCACAACTAAGGATCAAATCAAATTTGGTATCAAGAACAAATGCCATGACCTGATGTTTAAAACCTTATGCATCCAAAGCTAGTGTAGCTTGCTTGTTAATGGATAAGATATGACCACCAGCAGTTTCAACATCACGACCTTGTACAAATTTGGTTGGCAATCCTATAGCGATTTCAGATGACACATACGATCCTGTAGCACCACAATCAATCAAAACCTTCACATCACGACTATTACATGACATCAAATACAGTGGCAATTTGGTTTCTTTTATTGATAATAACAAGTCAAAATAATCACTATCTTTTTCTAATATTTGTGCCAATAATTCAGATTCTGCATCTTGTTCCTCAGATAAATTGATCAACTCTCCTTTTGGCACCACTCGTTCTTCTTTTTGGATAGCATTAAGGGATAGAAATGAACGCGAAGGGACTCCCTTTAATCCCGACGCATTTGGCCTTTTCCCTAGTATGATTGTCCTTGATATTAGTTTTTGGATTGATTTTGATGGTGGGGAGATGAACAGAAACGAGCAATATGACTAAGGCCACTACAATTGTAACAATCCTTATTATCGATATTACCACCACCATGCGCATAATTACCACCGCGCCAGTTGTTACTACCTGTTGTATCAGAGAGAAATCAATCAATAAAAAGAATAAAAGGAGACGAGATAAGTCAACGAGACCCGAAATAATCAATTAAATTTTATTAAGATAAAAAATAATCTCTCTATTTATAAGAAAGTGCTCATCATGGATGGACTATCACAACTTACACATTATGGTGTAATATTAGAATATAGATTGCATCATTTGGATTGCGTGTTATGAGGACAGTATATTTAAGTAGACCATAAATGATATCATTAGAAGGATTGCATGATCCAGCATAATTAACAATATGTGAAAGAGGATGGTGCAATACTGTGTGTAACATAAGTAATTATCCAAATAGAATCACCGCACAAGTGAGATATAGGGTGAATGATAGTAATAATAATAATAATAATGAAGAATTATTATTTATTGTGAAGCCATTGTATGTTGGATACAACACTACCATGTCCTGCTGACTGCCAATTGGATCCTTATTATCTTGGTCAAATAGCATCCAAATCCATTGGTGCAACACCAGATGAGCGGAGATATTCAGGTACACCTTGTTATCAGTATTGCTGTTGGAAAGGTGGATGACTCTTTTCAGATAGGATAGACTGAGTGTGTTGTTATGCAGCTTCAACAGCTAAAGCTAACCACATTGCCTCATCTGCCAAGGTTAGGAACTGGGTCATTACTTGTAACTGAATAGTAGGATTCAACCCATGTTGAAAGCGATCTAAGGCTTCTTCATCTGTCATCATTGATACTGATGACTAGGCAGCTTGGAATTGTGACACATAAAGTGCTACTATACTATCCTGGAATAACGCAGCTAAACGATCACAAACCAATTGAGTATGATTTGGGGGACTGAAATTGGCAAGGAAACGTTTCCTAAACTCTATCCAATCAGTAATATCGGCCATTGCTTCTTGTTGGCGCCACCATGTGTCAGCCTCATCACATAACAGAGTGGCAGTATAAGCTATATATTTTTGCTTACTTAATTGAGCCATTTCCAGATATCATTCAACAGACCTCACCCAACTAATGGCAGCATCCAAGCTTCAGTCACAATGATATGTGTCAGGTTCATGAATATGGGCATGAAAAATAGGAGTGGTGTCTTTTTCTTCTTGGTTGCCATCCTTGTCTTCCTTATTTTTCTTAGATAATAACTCTATCAATACTTGTATCAATGCCATCATATCATTGTTCTGTTGTTCTTATAGCATACTTATAGGTAGATTTTCAAAATTAATTTCAGGTCTTGTAGTTGTTAAATCTTCATCTTCATCAGTAATCTCAAGGTCTTGTGTTCAGTAAGTTTGAAAATTGCTTGGGGGGTTGTATAGGTTATTATGGTTAGACATAAACCTTTTCTTTTACTACCAATTGTCATAATTATTTTTGGCAGATAATACTGTAGCCAATAGGAATAATAAAGATAATAAGATATTTAAAGAGAACGTAAAGATGATTTTTTATTGTTTAATGATGAGGGGATATTTATATGTTTTCTGGTTATGATGGATAATACTAATAATATAGATAGTTGCTAGTAATACTTTGTTTCTTGGTAATGATGCTGATAATAGTTATAATGTAATAATGTGCCTAGTAAGAAGTATATAGAAGAGTTATTAAAGATGGTTATTTTTAGATATAAAATAATCATACAAGAAGTATCCAAAAAAAGGAAAAAGGGTAACACAGATAATTCTGCCACAACACAGTTAATAAAAAATATAATAAAAATAATTAATAATATATTTTATATCTTAAGAGGGCTCGACCGGGAATCGAACCCGGGACCTCTCGCACCCTAAGCGAGAATTATACCACTAAACCATCGAGCCTTAGTTATTTTTATCGCGTCTGAGACGAATTTTGAAAGAAATTCGTCATCAGCTGGTCACGTGACTTCAAGACAACAATTTAAACCCAAGAACCCAGGTCGACCAACCAAATCACGCTAGTAAAATGTTTACTCTAAAGGTTTATCTATAGATGGATAGGTTGATCAACTATCCTATTTTTAATAATCCCTATCTATCCTTACTAAATATTATCCCCTTGCACTAGAAAAAAGTAGGGATTTTACAAGAATTTCATAATTGTGATATTCTTATGAGATATTAACTAGTTAAGTATGTTTCACTAAAATTTCATTACTTTCTTAATATTTCAAATATTATAGAGATCTTATAAGAATTTTATTACTTTTTAAATTTCTATAAATTATTATTAAAGCACTTTTGTTCTGTTCATCAATATTGCTTTATATAATATATACTTTTAATATTATATATTGTAAGATTATTGACTAGCATTATTCATCTCATCTGCTATCCACTTATCCAATCTGCATCTACATCTGCAAATGTGGATGCAGATGGATACTTGTGGATATTGGATATAGATATGGATAGTTATCTATCTGATCTGATACCCAATAGCATCTGCAAATAAAATATGTATAAGTCATAATATACCAATATTCATCTTATCTACCTAGCATTATTCATCTCATCTGCTATCTGCTCATCCGATCTGCATCTGCATCCACAAATGTGGATGCGGATGGATACTTGCGGATATCGGATATGGATGTGGATAGTCGTCCATCCGATCCGATATCTGATAGCATCCGCAAATAAAATATGTATAAGTCATAATATACCAATGTTCATCTTATCTACCATCTGTTTATCAAATAGCATATGCAAAAATAATATATAAGATAAAATAAGAACATTGCAATCTGAGGGAATATAGTGTCTTTTATTTATTTAAGAATTATGTATCAAAATCCTGTCATGTATAGTAGTTGATTCTATTTGAAGATTTAATATTGTTAGATCTATAATTATTACTTTTTATTTAATCCCAAAATACTGAATCACAAAACTTGTCATGTTCTATCATACCATTCTTATTATGTTTTAACTTTCTTTATATATGAAATAATATTTTTAAATATGCCAATGTATCCTATCCTCTATATTCCTTGTCTCTATTTTTTTCTTTATAAATAATGTTGAAATAATATAAATATATCATTAAATCAAGATATAGGATGGTGAATAAAAGATAAATAGATTTTATCCTTAAAGATAATATTTCAAATATTCTTTTTTTATATCTATAACCATAATAATCCTTGATCAACTCCATATTTGTCTTCCAGATCTATTAAGCAACAGCATTTTTTCATCCAAAAAAAAAAAGTTATAGAGAATGCATAATTTTTTATTTAATTCCGCTCAACCTCATTATATAATGAATGGTGTAATAATATCCAAAAAAAACATACTATTTCGTTGTTGTACCATAAGATGGTGGCTGATGCATATATAGTTATAACATAGATCCAAGTATTGTAGTGAAACAGATGTGATTGTATATAATTGACAGGTCATCAAAAAGAAGTGAATAATAGTAGATAACAAATGTTGTGGATGGATAATAGTAATTATTGATATTCATGATGGATCGTTCCTAATTATTAAGATAGATACTTGCAGTTACTAACGAAATACTTATTCCAGTCAGATGAAAGATATTATTCATTACACTATATATAAAGGAACACCCATCTTGTAAAGAACAATTATACATAAGTCAAAATGGCTGATCTATATCAATAGTAACAATATAATTAATGCTATTAGTGGATAGAATAGAAATCATAAAACACTAATAATATGGAGAAAAAATTATCTGCATACATATTCCATAATCATCAATGGTGGTTAAGTAAATATTGCTATTCATTTTGTATGCATGTCTAATAGAATCCATATTAGGTGGATAATTATAAACGTGTTGAAGAACATAGCAATTTCTGAGATTACATAGTTCATTGTGAAAAAGAGCATCGTGCTGTTTTATATAAACCGATATTATTAGGAAACAATGATTAAAGAGATGCATCACCATCTCCAAGTAGTGTCAAGTACAAGAAAGAGTATTATGCATTTAAAAAAGACCAGGCTGATTAAGTTGTTCAAAATAAATAAAAAATTCAGTCATAGTAAACAAAAAAAACTAGATACAATTAGATTTTATTATGAAAGTCATCTGTACTTGATTCTTGGCTCAAATATTTTTCTAGCTGGCTGAGAAGATATTGGATGTATTTGAAAATGAATGCAGAGATAAAAACTCTGAAGATGGGGATAATGGAGTTTGTGAATTGAGAGTTATAAAAAAAGAAAAAAAAATATACAGGCAAACGTTTTCCTTCAGGAAACATATTTTTTTCATTGCTTTTCAATGCACTTTTCAATACTCCGTTTAAAAAGGATAATGTTGAATAACTAATATATTAAAGACATGACTTGGAGAAGTAACAATATATATACAATCTTATCTCTGATAATGATATTCCCAATATGATTGTTTTTCTTAATTAGATCCTTCTCTCATCCCAGTCCATTATACTATAAATTTCATATTGTTGCTGGTTCCATACATGACATAATCCTCTTATATTATTATAATATTTAATTATCCCATATATTTATTATCATTTATCCATGTTTATTATCATTTATCTAATCATTTTTTATCCAATTATTTTTTATCATTCATTTCATCCTAATACTATTCAATGTTTTTCTCCATCCTTCATCCTCATAACCATTATAAAAATTATTTGATATTCATGTCTAATAGATAAAGCAGAGAGAGAGAGAGAGATTAGCATTCTAATAATTACATAACTTACCTCCTAATTAATAGTCGTAGATACAAAAATTGCAAGGAAAAGAATAGTATTGCATAAGATAATAATTATAATCATTATAATAATGACTTGTCATAGTATTTTGAAAAACTATAAATATCATAACATCCATAAGTAAAAAATAATAAAAGTAACCAGTCGTTTTGTCTATATATAATTAAAAGTAAATATGTTTCATAATTAATTGGTGTTGCGTCATATATATTGAGGTATTGCCAATACATGATGAAGTTTGGTATATTTGAGATATGCAGAAGTCCAATAAGATTTGAATATTAAAGTACTGAAAATCAGTTAGTCGTTATGATGGTAACAGGAGCCTAGTAATAATATCATAGTCAAAAAAAAATCAGTTGTGTAAAAATCATTTACGATGTGTTTGCTTCAATGTATGTAGGGCCTCAATAATAAACAGTTGTAAACGTAATATCAGGATCCATTCATAATGGCAAAAGATGAAGTTATTCAATTGTGGTCATCAATATAGTTGAGGTGTAACAGTAATGCTGTAATAAAAAAAGAGGTCCGAAATTACCAATTGCCAAAAAAAGAGAATGGTGCAGCATATTTTTTATAAAATTAAATGCACTTTGACATTATCACAATAATATTTTGAGCGATCCAATAGTAATAAAATAAAACAAGACAGAACAAAATATACATCAAAGTAATTCCATTGTTTTATATTTAATATAAATACCTAGCCTTTCAAAAACACCAACACACTGTATTTTTTTCCATATCCATCAGATCAACTTATTCACACACTCACACCCACACACTTACTTTTACTTTTTTTTACACCATGTCTGAAAACTTTGCTGAATCATCTTCTATGGCAGCTCATCGTTCTGGTAGTGATATTCCATCCACACCTATGTCAGTCGATGATAACCTTGTAAGTATATTGACAATATACTTTCACATATAAAACACATAAGTATATTTTTATATATAAAATTAAATATATTAATCAATATTATCTATACCTTGAATTTATAGTCCCAAGCAACATCTGACACAACTGAAGATGCTCCCATCCTGTCCCATCAACAGTCCATGATGTCTACCGATACTGAGAGTTTTTTTGCTCCTCCAAATGCCACTACTAGGCAAAAACGCAGGGAAAGCTGGACATCAAAGAATCATTGGGCAAAAAGTAGAAAAGTGGCTGATGGCAGGAACGAGTGGAGATGTCAATTCAGTTACAGCGATGGTCATTAATGTACTTACAAGTATGTTACTGACAAAAAAGGGTCCACTAGAAATATGATCGACCATTTGAAGAACGTCCATAATATCACTAAGGAATCACCAGCAAAGGGTACAAGCCTTGTTCCTCATGGTCTTAGTTTAATTGATACTTTCTTAACGAATAAAGCACCAAAAATAATGTTTACCAAGCAACTGTTTTACCAGTGCCTCATAGATGATCTTATTACTTCTTATGCTCCTTATATAGCTATAGAATGACCAACCTTGCAAAAGTTATTATACATAGCCCATTCCGCTCCAGCTTTACAAGATCTAAAGTTGCCATCGGATATGATGATCAAACGTCATTTAACAAGGTACCATGGCGAACTGATGGAAAAAGTCAAGGAGAAGTTGCGCGTGGTGCCTTGTTTGGCATATACTACTGACAGGTGGACTACTTCTAATATGAAGTACTTGTTTCTTGCCATTATAGCACACTGGATCGATGAAGATTGGGTCATTCCGTTCATTGGCCATTGGGTTTGAAACATTGAAGGGCTCACATACTGGTACCAATCTTGCTGCCACTAT
>JAIXMP010000109.1:0-10752 GCA_025677815.1 Phascolomyces articulosus | reverse complement strand
CCAAGTACTCTTTTCCATTTAATCCTAGCCTCCACTTTACAACTGAAATTGTGTAAGTTTCTTTGTCAGATTGTCAGCTTCTCCCTTTCATTATATTCTGGTCGTTCTCTTTATCTTTTACTATGGTCATCTAAAAAAATAAAAAATAAAAATAAAAATAAAAACCAACCTGAATTAACTGCTGAATACTAACGCCATTGCTAACACCATTATAGCTTTTGCGATTGCTGAGTATTGTATTGCCGTGTTGTGTTTCTATTATTTTCTTTTTTGAGATCGGACCATTTTATCAAATAAAAAAAAACATAAAAACGAAAAAGATAAGGAAGAGCGGAACACATAGTGGTCATGAATTTATATAATCTTTATGCCAATACTTTGACTTCCATATATACTAACTCATGCTACATAATGCTTTGTTTTACGAACCCATCAATAATAAATGCATTATAAACTATAAATATATATAAATAAAGATGAATTTGTATGTATAGTAGTATAAAAAATAAAAAACTTTCAGCCATGATTAATTGTTTTTTATCAATGGATTATTCTTATTTAGCATGAAAAATATATTACCTTTCATGGATTATAAGTTTTTATTATGAATAACACTACTTTTACCATGAAAATTATTATATTCTTATCATGAATTTTATTTCATTATATGCAGATTATCTAGAAGTGCTCTATAGATTATGCGATATTCAGTACAATTATTCAAAATGTTTAGCTTGAATATTAAAAACCATAGTATGGATATGAAAAACATTAGGCACTAATATAAAAATTATTAGGTGTGAAAATAAAAAAAAGTTGGTGTGAAAATTAAAAACGTTGAGCATGAACATAAAAAAAGTCGGCGCAAAAATAAAAAACATTCAGTGTGGAGATTAAAAATGTTTGGCATGAAAATTAAAACACTATGGTCAACTTCTTATGAAAAAACCTATATCTACCTCAATAACATATGGTTTTTCTGGGTCAGGTGGTAGTAGCACAGGAGCAGCAGTCATACAAGTCTTGATTTTTTCGAATGCAGCCTGACATTCTTCAGTCCAAACAATGCTTCTTTTCTTTGCACCAGTACCTTTTGTCAGGTCAGTCAAACAGGACATAATTAAACTGAACCCATAAATAAAATGATGATAATGTAAACAGAGACCAATAAATTGACGCACCATTTGGATATTAGATGGAACTGGCCAATCTTGGATCGCCTTAATTTTTGACCTAGAAGGCAAAATACTAGCAGTAGAAATATTGAACCCAACAAAGTCCAGCTTGGTCTTGAATAGTTCAGTCTTCTTCATGTTTCCTACCAACTTCGCCTTCTTTAGTCTATCCAATACTTGTCGCACATGTACCTCATGGTCTTTTTTTGATTTACTGTAAATTAAGATGTCATCAAGATATACCAATGTGTACTTATCAATATAGTCACTAAGTGCCTTATTGATCATAGACTAAAAAACTAGAGGAGCATTATGAAGACCAAATGGGAGGACGAGCCATTCAAATGAACCATAGCATGTATTAAAAGCAGTCTTGGGTACATCCTCATTCTTGATATGTAGTTGATGATAGCCACTTTTGAGATCGATGGATGAGAAATATATTGCTTGTAACAGACGTTCGAGACATTCATCAATATGAGGCAATAGATGAGAATGACGTTTCGTTACCTGGTTTAAGGCACAGTAATCTATACAAAGTCACATTTCACCATTTTTCTAATATACAAATAAGACAGGGGCGCCCCATGGAGACATGCTTGGTCGAATTAAACCAAGTGCAAGTAATTCATCAAGTTGTTTGCATAATTCATCTAATTTAAGTGGACTCATCTTGTATGGTAGACAGTTGATGGGCTCTGCATCTTCAGTATCAATAACATGATGAATATTGCTTTCTAGGGATAGACTGGGTAACTTGTCCATAAAAACCTCTGGGTATTCCTTCTTGAACTGTTAGAGTTTGTCTTGCTGGGATTGCTCCTTCCCTTAATTATTATAATTTGGATAGCACAGGAACAATTCTTCAACTTGTTTTTTCTTGGTAAGCTTGATGACTTGTCAGTAGGAAATAAGATATGTGAGATCGCATGTGAGGCAGTTGAATTTTGGACGTAGTGTATATTGTGCATTGTTGTAAGTAATAACCCAAATATCTTATTCCTAATTAGGTACCAGTTTCATTCGTTTGATCTAATCACGACCCAAAATTAAATCAAACTTGGTATCCAATACATATGCAAAAACCTTGTGATCTAAGCCAGCATCATCCAAAGAGAGTGTAATAGCACGATCAATAGTGAATTTGTGACTACCAGCTATCTCGACCTCCCGATTCGTTACAGTATGAACAGGACAACCAGCAGCCACAAAAGGAGACACATAAGTACAAGAAGCACCACTATCCAAAAGCATATTCACATTTTTCCCATTACAGACCATTGTGTACAGAGGTAAATCAGTATTGTTTATTGAGTTTAAGGATTCAAAATGACAAAAATTATCTTGATGCTCACCATCGTCCTCCTCCTCCTTGTCAAATAAGGTATTACTAGAAAGATCGATCAATGGCATTTGATCATCAACTACACTACCACTAGAAACTGGAACATGTTCTTCTTGATCAATAGTTTTAATTATTGGAGCTTGACTAATGTATTGTTCTTGTACCACATTAAGGGATGGTATTGTGCGCAAAGGAACTCCCTTTAATCCTGATGCACTTTGCCTTTTAAATCTTAATTATAATGAGGAGTTTGTCTATTGGATTGATTACCTTGACGATAACCACCATTGTTATAACCTTGACGACCATTATTACTATAACCTTGGCAACTACCATTATTGTGGTTATTTGAAGGATGTTGTGGGGATGGACATTCATGAGCGAAATGACTAGAGCCACCGCAATTGTAACAATGGCGAGGGCAACTTTGTTGCCAGAAGTCAATGGCGTCTAATTCCATGGGAGTAGGACCAGCAGCTTGACCATAAGATATGTTATTCAGAGGCAAACTAGAGCAGATTAGGGCATGAACACCAGCAGCATATTTGTGGACAGCTTCAAAAGTTTCAGCTAAATTGTATGCAGTAATTAGAGTTGTTGGATGGTTAAGCAATACTTGGACATGAGCTTCATATGACAATCTATATATAAATTCATGCATGGCATCTTCCTTGAATATGTCAGGTAAATCAAGCATGATGTTACGGAATTCAGTGACATATTCTCAGATGATACCATTTCCTTGTGATAGAGCACAGAGTCAGTTGCAAGCAATTTGAGCAGAATTGCATGGCTTAAATTCAGCTCGAAATGCATCTTGAAAGTTGGACTAGGTTTTTGGAATCTTGTTGGTATTGTTGTCTAGATGAATAGCCATTTCCAAATGGCGCCACCATGTTGCAGCACCATCATGTAATAAGGTCGAAGCATAGGTTACATGTTCTTGATCAGAGAGGCCTGCACAATCACCATATTTGTCAACAGTGTGTAACCAAGCTTCTACGACCAATGATGAATGGACACTATGAAAAAGATCGAGTTGAACTGGTTTGATTTTATTTGGACAGGCAGTTTCATAGAGATATTTAATTTCGTTTTGTTGTAATTATATTTGTTGCAACATAGCTTGCATAGTGGATAACATTTGTGCTTCTTGACTTGGCTGTTGTTCATTTTGATTTGTGACTGACAAGAATCCTTGTGTTATGCCATTGGCGCGTTCTTGAAGGATTTCCATCTGTTGTGCCATGAATTGGGTATGTAAATTTTCTGGAATGCTTATTTGGGAGACTTGAGTGTAATATACTTCTTTGGCATTTTCTGGTAATTGTCTGTAAACAAATTCTTGCACCATAAATTGTTATTGCTGTTCAGAAGTAAATTGATCGCTCATTTTATCTTTCACTACCAAATGTTATATTTTTTATAAGTTGAAACCATGAAGATAAAACTACACAGAGAACCATGAAGAGAGAATATAACCACACAGATAATAACCATACAGGTAAATAACCACACAGAATAACCATAAAGATAAAACTACACAGAGAACCATGAAGAGAGAATATAACCACACAGATAATAACCATACAGGTAAATAACCACACAGAATAACCATGAAGGAAGAGAACCACAAAGGTATATATAAGATAATAAGATAGATAGAAGATGTCCTTTATTTTTAATAAAATGATCCAATATTTATATCTTTTCTAAAACTACTGCAGATGATAATAATTATAAAATAATGATGATGATAATATAATTATAAAAGGAAAAGGGAACTGTGATTGATAAAGAGGTATGCTGTGGTTATAACGAATTATAAAGAAGTATAATATAGCTGTAGTAAAAGATGTAATATCAGTATTAAAAATACCCAACTAATAGTTACAACACACCTATTTGTTAAAAAAAAAACCTACAGGCTAAAAAAATTACTATATCTGCTATTAAATTCAAAATCCTACATATAATAATATTATATCTCTCGGACCGGGAATTGAACCCGGGTCTCCCGCGTGACAGGCGGGGATACTGACCACTATACTATCCGAGATTTCATGCTTATGTCGCGTCTGAGACGAATTTTGAAAGAAATTCGTCATCAGCTGGTCACGTGACTTCAAGACGACGATTCAAACCCAAGAACCTGGGTCGACCAACCAGATCGCGTCGGTGAAATGTTTCTCCCGAAGGTTTATCCATGGATAGATGGGTTGATCAACCATCCCGTTTTTAATGATCCCCATCCATCCCTACGTTGTGTGTCCCCTCTGTGGTGAACCACACTAATACATGATAGATTCACTCATTCATAAATAACCGGTTAAACATTATTCCATAATAAAACATGATATAACCAATAACACACTATATCACTCTTAATTCGTTCCTCATTACTAATAATCTGGAATACAGAAGAAAGATGAAGAATGATTACTAAACAGGATAATATACCTATTGCTAGGTACATAAAGAAATATCTAGAACTAAGTATGCATATATACTTGAATAATTGGATATCAATTGTCCTTTAATCAAAGTCAGTGAAACATAGTACTAGAATGATCTAGTGAACAACATCATTACATTAGATAGACAAAATATATAAATATGAGCAAATTTGAACAATAAAAAGATTCTCAACTATATTCTTATCTATCTCTTTATTTTTACATTCGATTTTATTACCATTTCATCTCATTTTTATAGTTGAATTATCTATTTCTCTATTTAAATCATGTCACCCCAAAGCAACAAGATCCAACCCACCAACAAACCTGAATCCACTTCTGGTCAACCCGAAGTTCCTATCCCTGGTCAAACTGAACCATCCTCTCCCATCCAATCTGGTCTCTCTATTACTAACACATCTGACGATGTAGTAATGGAAGAAATAGAAGATCCCCAAAATAATAATAATAATAAATTGCAAACATCCAATGAACTGGATAGCACTTTACCTGGTAGTACACCAGAACAAAAAATAAAAACGGTTATCACACCTACCAATTATGTAGCTGACAGAGTTTTAACACCTAAAAACAAGGGTAGCTTGCTTCGCTCTCGCTATGAGGCAGCAGCAGATGCACTCTTACTTGCTACTAACCAAACACCTGAACAGAAAGCCATTCTCAAGCAGGAGTACAATGATGCCCGCGAAAAATATAATATCTATAAAGAACTGAAAAAAGAAACACAAGATGACACTGCCTCCAACTATGTACCCAAGAACATGCCCAAATTACAAATACAAGGTAGTAAGGTTCGTTATCCCAATGAAACTGTACATGAATCCCTCGATGCGTTTATCTCCGCCTTTGAAATGAAATTAGACATGTACAAATTACCTTTAAACCAAAACTGGGAACGACTCTTCCAAGGTTGTATCCATCACTCCCAACTTCCTTGGTTCCGTCGTGAACTACGTAACAAAAAACTTACCTGGAAAGAAGCTTGCAAGAAAATCAGGGAAGAATTTGGCAATCCCTTCCACATGTACAAAAAGCAAGAAGAACTGTTCAAGGCATGACCATTGCATGGTGAATCCATCCGTGACTATACACAAAGATGGTTAGCCTTGGCAGAAGAGGCAGAATGGGAAAATGGAAGTAAACTTGCGTTTTGCTTCATCACATCGTTACCACAATCGATCGTACCAAGATCTATCCTGTCCTCACACAAGTATATGGTACAAATTTTCCCAATGATGTCACCAAAGTCTCTCAACTCGTTGTCTCCACCATAGGTGAAAACATCGATTCAAATATACAGGATAACACATCCTCCTCCCAAAATAATAAAAAGCGGCACTTACCTGACGATGAGCCACCTCATCAAAAATCAAAAAGAAAATATGGAAGTTGTCCTGTACATCCAAGAGGTCACCATTCTGCTTCAGAATGTAGCGTCCTACAAAAACAAAAAGACATTGTTAGCCAACAATTAAAACAAGCTAAACCCAAGAACACTTTATGCAAATTTTGCAACAAAGTACCGTATGAACCTGGCCACAAGTGTCAAGAGTTCTACGATTTTAAAAAGAACAAAAACAACACCTACCATAACCGATCTGTGCACGTTTCACACGACAAAAACAAGTACAAAACCGAAAGAAATCAAAATCTTTTGGATGAGATCTTGTTACCCTCTAAAATGGACGGTATGGACATAACAGGTAAATATAAAAACAGTTCACACAATATACACACCATAAAAACACTTCAAAAGGACAAATTAATTGATTCTCTTATTTTACCTCTAACTATACAGACTGAACAAGTTTTTGGGATATTGGACACAGGAGCCAACTGCTCTTTCCTTACACCTAGTCTAGTTAATAAAATAGAGTCAATAAACAATTTTAAATTCAATAAAAAAGAAGTAAAAAATATATCGGTCTCTCTTGCTGCAAAAAATACTACAGCCAACTTACTTGGTTTAATTGAGAACGTAAAGATATTTTATAATGGTAAACATATTGAACATGATTTTCTTATAATGGAATTAGCTGGCGAAACACCGGTTACTATAGGTCTTGACTTAATGTCAAAGTTAGGAATTGGTATAACAGGTTTGACAACCTCTTGGCAAAAAACAACTGAAAAAAAGGAAAAAAAGGTTGATGATACAGTTCAACATCAACCGAACAATTCACCTTTTGGTTCAAACGCCGAACGTGAGAATTTCTTTGGCATTGTACAACCTTCTATAGAACAAAATAAACAGGTTCCAAAGAATTCTTTTTGCACAGTTCCAGAATCCATTATATATCTTAATACACCAGAAGGAGAAGTCGCTCATAGACGACAATATCCATTACCAGTAGCATATAAAGAAGTAATAGACGAGCAAATAAAAGAATGGCTGGATGCTGGCATCATAGAACCTGCTCCACCAAATACAGCGTTTAATTCACCTTTAATGCTTGCTCCTAAAAAAGACTTGGATGGTAATTACACAAAGAAAAGACCTTGTATTGATCCTCGTCATATTAATAAACTCTTAATTCAAACGGAAACAGATCGCTTCAATCTTCCGCTTATTAAGGATATTTTTCACCTTTTACAAGGTTCTACAGTTTTTACAACGTTAGATTTAAAACAAGCGTTTCACCGCTTCAAAATATATAAACCTCATAGAGGTAAAACTGCTTTCCAACTGGATGGTCATATTCAGTACCAATTCAGAGGTGCACCTTTTGGCCTACGTCCGATAAGTTCAGTTTATCAAAGAACAATGGCTATCATATTTAAAGACATGCCATTTGTCACAAATTTTATTGATGATATAATTATCCATACAAATGGAAGTTTAGAAAAACACGCTGAACATGTTAAAGCTGCAATTGATAAATTAACAGAGGTACAATTGATTTTAAACCCTGAAAAAAGCTGCTTTGCACAACATTGCGTATATTTACTCGGATTTTGCGTTTCTTCCTCTGGTATCACACTAGATAAAAGAAAAGTAAGCAACTTACAATCCTTTCCAACACCTTCTACAGGTAAGGACATAATGAGATTTTTAGGTGTAGTAAATTATTTTCGAGAAGCAATCCCGAAAGCAAGTACATTGATGGCTCCTTTAGATCGTTTACGTTCTGCTGGATCATTGAAAGGCTTGTGGGGAGAAGCGGAACAAAGTTCATTTAACACTTTAAAGAAAATACTACTAGAAGCACCTATATTATCCTACCCTGATTTACAACATAAATTCTACCTTGCAACTGACGCAAGCGCCGTAGGCATCTCAGCTGTTTTATACCAACTAATTGATGGTAAAACAAAACATATAGCCTTTATGGCAAGAGCATTAAGTAAATCAGAACGTAACTATAGTACAACACGCCGTGAGCTGTGCGCTGTAGTATATGGATTAAATAAATTTCATAAATATTTATGGGCACGTCCTTTTACACTGCTTACCGATCATCGCAGTCTTATATATTTACATACACAAAAAACGGCCAATACTATGCTTATAAATTGGTCAGATATTATCTTTAGCCACCAGTTTGACATTGTTCATTTACCTGGTACAGAAAATATTCTACCTGATAGACTCTCTCGCCTTTTCCCTACAGAAAAAGAGCTGGCAGGGGGTAATGCTACACACATCAGTACAAATATAAAAGATAATAAATTAATAATAAAAAATAACACTGTTGAAGTAAACACAGTAAATAATAATAACACAGTTGACATTGATAAAGAAGAAGAAACATATTTTGAGCCACCTAAAGAAGACAGACACCAGCTACTTGCTGAAGTACATGCATTTGGACACTTTGGTGCTAAAGCAATGGTAATGTCACTAAAAAATGATAATTTAAAATGGCCTAATATGTATAAAGAGGCAGCACACTTCGTTAAGAGTTGTAAAACCTGCGCCCAATGGAACATCACTAAAACAGGATACCACCCTCTACGTTCTTTCTATGCTTACTATCCTGGAGATCAATGGAGTATAGACTTAGCGAGCGGCTTTGGTACAAGCCATAGAGGAAATAATTATTTACTAGTAATGGTAGATGTCTGTACAAGGTTCTGCATATTACACACTCTTCCAGATAAAAGATCGGATACAGTAGTACAAGCAGTATTAAACACCTTCTGTGACTACGGATTTCCCCGTTACATAAATTCAGACAATGGAGCAGAATTTGTTAACGATCTCATAAATAAACTAAATGAATCGTCATTCTGTACACATTTAAAAAGTACACCTTGGCATCCCAGAGGTAATTCTATAGCGGAGCGTTATGTCCAAACAACAATAAACGTTATTCGTAAATACACAAATGGTGCAACAAAAGATTGGGATTTATTTGTAAAACCAGCACAGTTAGCACTTAATAATAAATTTGCAGAAAGACTTGGTTCTACACCGTTTATGCTTATGTATAACAGAGCAATGAATGGTTTTAGAGATTACACCAAAGAAAAAATTCCTAGAACTCTCACAGCAGAGGAATTACAGGAAAGAATTCAAACAATGACTAACACAGTATTTCCAGCACTGTCAGAAAGAGCGAAAGCACTCATTGAAATGAAAAAAGGAAAATTTAACACCAAATATAGACTAATTGACTATCCTGTAGGAAGTCATGTCATGGTAAAAGATGAAACACGGTCAAAGAAAATGGATCCATATTATGAAGGACCATACACCGTAGTAAGACAAACAAAAGGAGGTTCATATGTCCTAAGAGATGAACAAGGTCTATTAACAGATCGTAATTATGCTCCTTCACAACTAAAACTCCTTTCACAGGATGAATTGATTGACACAACTGTAGCTTACGAAAAGAATGGTAAATATTACACAGTTCAATCCATTGTAGACCACCAGAAAATAGGGCCTGGTAAATACAAATACCGAGTAAGATGGAAAAATTATACTCCTAATGATGACACTTGGGAACCTGCTGAATCATTTAACAGCCCTCAACCAATAATGAAATATTGGGAAAGAATTGGTAGTAATATACACACCAATGACAAAACAACTTCTTCAAGTTCAGTCAATCCCATTAATAATAAACCAAATAATAATCAACTAAAGCGCGCATATAAAAATAAAAATAAGGATCCAAATAAATACAAAATACATACAGTTGATAATGGTAGTAAAAGAAAACAGGTGATGCCACCTATAAACACCCCAAGACGTAGTAAACGTTTAAAATCACGCCAGTAATTCATTCACTCTTTCCAGAGCATTACACTTTTATACAAAAGTAATACCACACTTTTTTCAAAGTAATTCATACACTTTCTCAAAGTACTTCGTACACTTTTCTCAAAGTAAATCTTACACTTTCTCCAAAGTAACTCGTACACTTTTCTCAAAGTAAATCTTAACTTTCTCCAAAGTAACTCATACACTTTTCTCAAAGTAAATCTTACACTTTCTCCAAAGTATAATTTCTCAAAGTACTTCACACACTTTTCTCAAAGTAAATCTTACACTTTCTTCAAAGTAATTCGTACACTTTTCTCGAAGTTAATCTCGCACTTTTATCAAAGTAATTATTATGTTCTTTACAAAATTATGTTTAACCTGGCAGGGGGTTATGTGGTGAACCACACTAATACATGATAGATTCACTCATTCATAAATAACCGGTTAAACATCATTCCATAATAAAACATGATATAACCAATAACACACTATATCACTCTTGATTCGTTCCTCATTACTAATAATCTGGAATACAGAAGAAAG
>JAIXMP010000108.1:0-10810 GCA_025677815.1 Phascolomyces articulosus | reverse complement strand
TGAGTTCCGACGATCAGAACGAAGAAGAATTTGTCTGTCTGGTTTGGCTATATAAGAAAATGCATACAAAGCATGCCAGTGGCTTTTAAGTTATCGAACCAGAGTTTACGAGTAAAGAAAAAAAACCACGCAAAGCAATTTTACCATTATTTTGTATCTCCCGCTTAGTTCACGTCATTCAAAACTTTCCATCTGGTAAAGGAGAACATGATGGTTATAATCAATACTTAGTCAATCATGACATTAACCCAGATCACTGGGCGTACGGTGCGCAATCAGATGAAGAATATCCTTATATACCTTTAAAGTAGCTACAACAATGGCCAGTCAATGACTCCCATATTAAGGAATAAATCTGTTGCTTTTCCTATCTTTCTGTTATCCTTTTTACTAACTATTTGCTACTATAAAATGACACACTTATCTTTTTCTATTTATCAATCCATAACCATCTTCCCAAACAAAAACAAAAAAACTTCCAATATCTTATATTTGACTTTATTATTATTATACCTAAAAACCCTCTTATTTTCGTATTTTCTAAGCTATTTCGTTATATATTATACATATCATTTTTATTATCTACCTCTATTATTATCTCACTCTGTCACCTATCTTTTATTCCTTTTGAACACATTTTATTATATAAATATATATCAATCCTGAATCTTTGGACAGCAAAATTAGAACCAATTATCTATGTATAGAAGCTTATATCATTATAACTGTTACAGCTACTATTGTTATTCTTATTATTGTATGCTAACCTTCCTTGATGTGAAGTATCTGTATGCTTTTCATTAATAATAACAAATTAATTTATGATTGAATCAAGGTTTATAAACAGAACTCCACAATATGTATATGTTGGAATAATACTATCCTTGAATTGGTAAGGCATATAAGAATTAACCTTCGATAAAAAAAAAAAAAACTTGAGACACAACAGAAAATGAAACAAAAAAGAGAATGAAATCAACTTTGTATATTATGATAATAAATACATTTTTTTTATTATTTTAATGAGGAATAAACCAGTACAAATGTATTTAAATACTTATTATAGCGTGTAAATACATGTAAAGCTGTAATATGACTGTTAAATGCATTTTAAGGTGGAGTAAACCGTTTGAATGCATTTAAAGGTGAAATAAATCGTTTGAACGCATTTAAAGGCTGTGTGGTAAATTTAAATGCATTTAAATGTCAGGCTCACATTGAAATTGCATTGAAATTTTGGGGTTCACATTTAAATGGATTTAGCGGCATTTAAAAATATTTATTCTCTTAAGTGCATATTTTTGCAAAAGCAAGTTTGGGACGTTGTAAGTTGTTTCCATTTTTTCATTTCCTAAGCACAGCTATAACCCCAAATAATTATAATTCACCCTAAACCCTATATATATGAAATAATAATAGTAAACAAATCTATGGTAATTATGTTGTATAAAATAAAAAAGAGGCACTGTAAAAAAATTTCCAGGAATTTACCTAACTTCCTAACCAAAAAACCTGAATTCAGGTAAACAGAAATTCATATTTCCAGGAGGAGGAAAAAAAACTTGAATTTTGGTTTTTTTGGGTTTATTGTCCAAGAAAAAACCTGAATTACAGTTTTTTTTTGCTTCAGTTCATTTTGAGTCCCTTCAGTCAAAGTTCCCTACTCTTCTTTTTTTAGTTTATTGTTTTTTTTTTACTTAATTGAGTTACTAACCATTCATCGCGTTAACCTTTTGTCCTTGTTGTTGCTGTTTTTTTTAGCAAGGGAAACAATTTAGCAGAATTAACGTTTTTATCTTTTTTTCTTTTTATTGCTAACTTGTTTTTTTTCTCACAACAATTTAACCAATCATTAAACATTTTCAATGCCGGAACCCACTGCCGATTTTAGACCATTTTATTGTGTGTCGTGTACACAATTCTTTAATTAATCTGCCAGAAGCATCAATAAAACCGAACATATTATGAATTGTGGAAATAATGAGAATAACTCACAGGTATATTTTCAATATAGGAACAGTAGCTTTCAATGAATTACATATATATTAAATAAACGTCTACCTAATACCCAATATCTTTTCCTTTTATTAAGACTATTAATGAAGAATTTGACGTAACTGAATTTTCTACCCATGATAACAAAGTTTCAAATAAGGAGGAGAGATTCCAGATTCATTGTGGATCAATTAGTAATATGATGGCGTAGGTTATAGGGTAGTTATGGCGAGCTTTTAATTAATATATTTTATATGATTGAAAATGTGTTTAGAAATGAATGAAAACCAAACAAATCCATTAAAGCAACCATCACCCATAAATGTATCGTTTTCCATGCCATCGGATGATTTTTTTAAGCATATTGATGTATCTGTCGATTTATACATAATTGCTAAAAAATCGAAGATGTCTCGTGTAAATTTTGACAAGCAAAGAAAGATCATAAATAACTACATTGATACTGTTGCAGATCCGGAACAACCACCACCTCCATTATATACACATTATAAATCACGTACACATGTCATAAAATAATTTCCGATCAAATTAATAGTATATGATATGTGTCCAATGGGATGTAAAATGTATGTAGATGGAGACAGCAGCGACTCTTGCGTGCATTGCAGTGAAAAAAGATACCGTGAAAAGCACAATGCATCAGGCGACATAATCTGACAGCCCAGCGCCACTATAAAACAGCTATCAGTCCTTCAGTAGCTTGCCCTTATGGTACATGATCGTCATACACGTGAATTACTACACTATAGAGCCAATAGAGATGTGGATCCAAATGCCATGACCGATATATTTGATGGGAAAATCTTCAAGAAAGCAGAACCACAATATTTTCAAAATGAGCTTACAATAGCAGTAGGCATTTACACAGACAGATACACAAAATTCTCCACCCAATTGACTATTTGCCATTTGATTATTTTGAATTTTCCGCCAACTATACGCACTGAACAAGAATACATGTTGCAATGCTTTCATAGCTATGGAAAGCATGCTCCAAAGGATTTAAAGAGTTTTCTTTTACCAACAATTAATGAATTTAAAATTCTTGAAGATCGTGGGATGAAAGTGCAAACAGATGATGGCGAATTTTTAATCAAGGCACATATTTTATTTGCAGGTATATGTTGATTCACAAGTTACGTTAGTTTTCTATATTAATAATAATAAATATTAACTATTTACCAAAATATTTAGGTGGAGATATACCAGCATTGGCCAAAATGTGTTCTCACGCTTCTCATTCGCATCAATATGGTTGTCGTACATGCTACATTAATAAATTTGATGTACCAGAACGAAACTACAAACCAAGAGGAAAAGCTGCTGCATTTAGGCATAATGCAGACTTCAAAGAATCAAAAGTAGATTTATTACCTTTCGGACAAAAGCTAAGCATGTTCGCTTATTTTAAAATGCACCATGGTCTGTCTTACTATGCACTTGACTCCATGCATTTATTATATCACGGTCTTGGGAAACAGATAATCCAACTATTGGTGGGGAAAGAGTATGCAATAACAGGTATGAAAGGACCCTTGAAGCTAAACACAGCAGAAGCATTAGACGTTGACAGTTGGATACGAAACTCCACAACAACTCAGCCACCAGGTTTTTCCAGCAAATGTAACAATTTATCCACGGAGGGTACTGGTTACTGAGCAGTGGATTATATGTATTTTTTACGATTCTTATTACCCACTATTATTGCTGATACCATTCCATGTATTCACCGACCTGCAGTATTAGCCTTATCCAAGATCGTACAAATTGGTTCAAGTCGATCTGTGACAAAGTTGGATATTGAAGAAGTTCAAAAAATGATTGATTTTTGGCACAAATGGCTTATGGATCAGATCAAGGATAAATGCATAGCGCCAAAAATATTTACAATCACGGAGCATTGCCTGACCCATATACCTTATTTTCTTATTAAACTCGGCCCAATGCCTTACTATAGTTGTTTTCCACAAGAGCAAATGATCGGTGTAATGAAATCACGTATTATATCCTAATGTTACCCAGGAGTTAATGCAGGTAGTTATTATTATTATTATTATTATTATTATGTGTTTGTTTACATTTACTAATGGAGTGCTTATTAGGTAATGAGATGCTTAATCTCACAGCAGAAAGACATAGTGAACGAATCGCTCGTGATGATGATGAAAATGATGAAAATGGCAGTAGTGCTGAATCTGAAGAAGCCGGGGCATTACCAGAATTTCCGACATACAGATCAAAAAAAGATAGCTTAACTGAAAATGACTATGATCCAGATAGCCCACAGATTTGGACACCTTTTACTACTAAGACAATGCAATGCTTATCTGATATGTATGGCTTTGATGTGACAAAGAAGGTATATTTAATATATTATTAGATGGTGGGGTTATAAATGTTGAGAGGATGTGCTAAATAACAATGCTACTATTTATTTAGACACGATTTTATTATCAGGTATTTGAAAGAAAAGAAGTACTGGTTGGACCAAATGATAAAGTAATCGTTGGATCGAAACTTTGGAAAGGAGATGGGTTTAGAAAAACAACTGGACTTCACAATGGAACGGTCTATGGGGCATTAGAGCAACATAGTTCATCCAAACGAAAGAACAACATGGTAAAGCTATCCTTGAAGCTCAATACCAATGGTCAGCGTAATAACGTACGAATTTAGTTGATATGATATACTATGCAGAAATATTAACCTATTTCTGTTATGAAGTTGATGATGCGAGGACACTATTAGCTATCGTAAAGATATATGAAGTATTTGACACTGGTGAGGTTGGTGCTTGGCCATACAGGACAAAGAAATCAACAACAATACAAACTGTTGTTAATGTAAATGACATAATTGGTATTGTTTGGTCCATTGAAAGTTCTTCCAAGCGACATTATTTATGCGCAGTTGAAGATCCTGGCAGAAAAAAGGTAAAAAATGTTGATAAACAAGGGAAAATAATAACAAAAGATATATTAGGAAAACTTTCATATGTGTGGTAGAAAACGCACTTTATGTGTAGTATATATTATATAGATGTAGCTTAGATATAGTTTTTTTTTCTCTTCTTTCTTCTTTCCTCTTACCATTTTTCATTTTTTTTTTAAAAGAAATAAAAACACATATTCTTTATTACTCCCTATCTTTATGTATTATATTATACAATGGAAAGCAATTCACCCATTCCTGTATACAATTCCCTGTCATCCATAAACTCACCTCAAGTCTATTCTCCCAGTAACCGCTCAAACCATTATATTTCCAGAAATGCCACTGATGGAACATCTATCGATCTCAAAGTTACAAGATCTATAAACAATGTTAACAACAGTATGACCAGTATGAATTCTACGATGGGTTTGTTCATAAAAAAAGTTGACAAGTTAGCTTCGTTGGTAGACTATGCCATCAAGAGAATGGCGAGGTTGGAAAAGAGGTTCGACCGTCTTGAAGGAAGATTCCTGAAACAAGTTTCAGAGGAAGGACCAACCAGTATTTTTGAAGGCATTTGACTTCAGAACAACTATTTGAGAAAGGAGAAGTCCACCACCAAATTTAAAATGGATGAAATAGTGACGCTTTGCAAATACGTTGCAGAAAAAAAAGAACTAGATATGACAGAATTTGACGGAGATATAGTCATCGACTACATTACATTACATGCCAAGATGATCATATCAAATATAATCAAAAGCAAGGCTGCCAATCTGTTGCATGATTCATAGAGTGATATTCCTACTATAGTCAATCAATGCTGTGTGAAATTAGAACAGCAATGTGCTCGATTTGTTCCAATGGGCGCATGTAAGGGTCATTGGATGGCAAACAGAATTTTACAATTACATTGGGATCGCAAGAAGCAGTATTTCAGAAAGAAAGAAAAAAGAAGATTGCAACAAGAAGAGCAGCATCGATTGTAACAAGAGCAACAAGAGCAACAAGAGTAAGAGCAACTGCAGTATGAAGAAGAGGACAACGAAGATGATGTTCAAGAAGAAGATGGGGAGGGTATATGGGTAGATGATCCAGAAGATCAAATAATAACAGAACCACGACCTTCAGGATTGCCCCCTGTCTAAGTAGTCAAATAAAAGCATATCCAAATATATTTTATTGCAGTATTTCTTTTTATTAATTCGAGTAACTTTTATATAGCAAATGTTGAAAATAATATCATATACATAGTACGTGATAACTCACTACTATTGCAAAAAAATAAAAGGATGGTCATACATATGTTGGATAGAAAAAAAAGTAGATAATTATTATAAACATTATAAATTTTAAAATAATTAATATCCATAGCTTGGTACATATATGTATTGATATATATACATGATTGCTCTACAAATGCTTCTTTATTTTTTTGTACGTACGTATTTATACATATGCTGATTATGGGATTAGTATATAAAAAGGCATTTGAATTGGAGAAATTCATACCCCCTCTTTACTAATATTTATCATAAACTATATGTGTTTCTATTAAATTATGTAGTTCTCAGTACAATAAAAAGAAATCATAAGTCTCAATCTATGCCATCAACCTATACATGTAATTCATATATCAACTATTTTGCACTTTTTAATAGATATAACTGAAGAGTTTAAGAATAAGCATTGTCATAAATTGGTCTTTCCATACATATGAGCATAAGCTTTTAACTATATTCCTTAGGTAATACCACAAAAAGCGCCTAGTAATATCAGATGCCTTATCTGACCATGATAACCCCATCCGTGTAACATTTACAAAAATATCTTTTAGGTAAATTCAAGTATATTTTGGTAAATTTTAAACTAGAAAAACCCAAATTCCAGTTTTTTTGGGTCTTTCACCTGAATTCTGGTTTTTCTAAGTAAATTCCAGGAAATTTTTTGGCTGATTCCTAAGATAGCCGCTGCAGTAGTTTTCTAGGTAGCAGCTGTAATAATAGTCTAACGGACCTTAAATTTTAACCAATAAATATTTGATATATTGTGAATCTAATACCTTTTTTAGATTTAAAAAATTTTAATTGGTTCAAAATTTATGGCCAGTTAAAAAAAACTATATTTTTTAAAAATTTCTATTTCTTACTAATTATATAATTTAGTAATATGATCAAAAAAAAATTTAAGATAAATATATAAATTATATATCATCAGAAAGCTTATGTTCCACTGATTCCAAATATATATTTTGTATTAGAATTGGTGTCCTTTATCATTAGATATAGCCTTTAGAAGTTTAATTCTATGACTTTTATATAATATTATTATATCATAGAAAAAAAAAGTTAAAGATAAATATTTAATCTATATACCATCAGAAAGCCCTTTGAACACTGATTCTGAATATACTATTTGTTTTTTGATCTGATGACTACAGTATTAGATATAACCTATAATGTACCCCTAAATAGAATATATTAAATTATATTCCTTAGGTAAAGGGATATATATATTCTATACTGATAGTAGGCAGTACATAGATATAGCCTTTAATAGATAAAGGAATATAATAAGGGGTTTTAAACTAATTTTTGATTTTTGTATATTAGATAAATTTTTATATATTAGTATATATATATTATATAAGTATAAAATTACTTACTAGCCTATCTTATATATTTCTTTAATCTTACTTAAATATATATATATTCTTTACTCAAATGATTTTTGAATTTTAACTAATATACAAAAATCAAAAATCAAATAGAAATCCCTTAATATACTATAATATTAATTTCAAAATAAAAAGAGGAAAGGATAATAAAATATTTACTGTTGAAGTTGAAAAATAAAAGAAAAGGAAGGGGTTGAATTCTATATAAATTTACTACTACTATTTTCTAACTATTTCTTGTTCTTTTTCTTGAAATAGTAGGTCTATAATCTTGGTCATTATCATTATCCTCTTCACTACTAGATGATGATGATAAAGAAGAAGATAGCTCTTCAGGTACTTCTACTCTCTCAGGCTCTTCATTACTACTATCTATTATAATTAAGTTTTACTTTAATAAAGAGTAATAAAAAATAGCTTAAGTTTTTAAAAAAGAAAAAAGAATACCTTCAATTAAGATAACTCTAGTAAATTGAGGATTTGGCCTATTATCATTATTACTGTCATTACTATCCTCATCATCAGAATCTATAGCCTCAAAAGAAACCTCCTTTAATGCAGTAATAAAAGCTTGCCAAATATTTCCTTCATGTTTTCTTCTCCAAATGAACTCTACAAGTTTCCAAGGCATATTTGCTTCAGTTCTATGTCTGGCACCTACTTTGATTTTAATTCCATTCCATGTTCCTTTATATATAAAAATTATTAGTACTTTTTTAATTAGTATACTATAAATAAAATATTTTTACCTTCAATAGTATTTGTATGAGTACCATCAGGTGCCTTAAAAGTCTCTAAATGGTTTACTGTTTTATGGGTATAACCCTCTTCTAGATCCTCCAAATGGTTATAACCTCTCCAGCAATCAGTATGGATAATACTACTAGGAGCAATATAGGTAGTCAATAGTTCCGTAAGGGTTTCAGATGATCTGTTTGGTACAGTAGCTAAGAAACACCTTCTTTCAGGAGTTCTTTCTACTCTACCTACTACCCAAACACCATCTACTCTTCTGCTTATTCCATTTTGACTTAGTTTTCTCATGCCAAATTTGGATTCATCAACTTCAATAATAATGCCTTCACCTCCTAAAAAGAAAATATATAAATTTATTAATTGGTTAGTTAAAATCTTTATACTTTTATAAAAATTAATAAAGTTTTTTTTAAATAAAATTACATACCAATCATCATATCTTCAAGTTTTAAATCACCTTCCATCAATAAGTAAATATCATTAATAATATCAGCAACTGTATCTAGAGCTAGCTTGGTACATTCAATAGCTTGCTTATTGATATCATTATATCCACTTGATAAAAACAAGTAAATAACTGTCATTATCAAATGAAGGGGAGCTTTTCTGCCAGAAAAGAATGAATGTGCTCTCATAGTCATAGATTTACCACCACAGCAATTTCTAGATGTACAACGCCAATAAGGATTTTTACCAGTAGGAAAGACAGGTCTCATTATACTACCATTTGGGCAGGAGGGAGCAGAGTTTATAAAAACACCTTGGTCCAATAACCACCTTTTTTTTAGAAAAAAAATACTTAAAAATCTATCCATCTATCCATCTATCTATCCATCCATCCATCCATCCATCCATTCACCTATCTATTTATTTACTTATCTATTTATCTATCTAATTATCTAACTATATAGAAATAAAAAAAATAAAACTTACTTTAATGTATCTTGATGAGTAGAAAAAGTTCTAGCAAATTCAATTAAAGTTGGCAATCCTTGATCAATATGCATATTAATAGAGTAAAAGAGAAGAGAAAGAGAAATAAAAAGAGAGAGAAAGAGAAATAAAAAGAGAGAGAAAGAGTAAGAAAAAAAGAGAGAAGGAAAAAGAAAAAGAAAACCTCCTTTTTAAATTTTAATTTTTTTAAAATACAAAATTTTAAAATTATATACCTAAAATGTAGATAAAAATTCCCTAGCTAGGAATTGAACTGCGGATCTCTAAATCACAAGGCTACTATAATAGCCACTACACTATCAAATTAATTTAGTCTTTTTAATCTCATTAAACTCTACTTCCCTTTAAGCATATAAAAAAAGTCAAAATTTCTCCTTTTTTTTATTATATTTCTTTTTTATTTTTTAGATTATATATACATATATTAATTCTCTTTATATGATAGTTTACTAAATATAATAAAATTCTAACCCTAATTTTTCAAAAAATTATACTTTTCCTTCTTTCTCTATTTTTTACTAAGTTAACTGAGTTTGAAATTATGCTCATTAGATTCTACGAATCTCATTGGTCTATAGGTATTTCTATATTTGGTAATAATGCATTTTTATAAGGAGAATCACTGCAGCGGTTATATCAGGATAGATCTAATTTTTTTTTACAGTGAGGAGAGCAAAAGAGGTAAGATGAAACAACAGTGATAAATATAAGGGTGATAAAATAATGGAAAGTTATATAGAGTTATAAAAGAGAAGAGGTGAAAAATCAGGAGTTATAGAAGAACCTTATAATATACAACATTTTGGGTGTTAAAGCCTTCTTAGTCAGGAATTGTTGAGTTGTCTAGGTTGAGCATGATTCTAATTGAAGTTGGTGTTCTAACCTAAGACATAGCGACATAAAGAAGACCATGAGCAAATGGAGGTTCAGGCAAATAAAGACCAACACTATCAAAAGTTTGGCCTTGTGCTTTGTTGACCATCATTGAAAATGCTAAATGAACTGGAAATTGTGTTCGTTTAAACTGAATAGGTGATTGTGTGAGAGAAGGAGTAAGGGTAACATGTAGGATAAGAACCCTGGTGCTTGTTTTTGGTCCAGTAGCAATTTCAGCTTCAAGGACATATGTGCACCATGACTAAACGATTAATCTTGTACTATTATAGAGGCTGTTCGCAGAATCTATATTTTAGAGTAGTATGACAGGACAGTTGGGTTTGAGTCAAAGGTTATGTGGTAGAAGGTCAGATGGGTTTAAAGAATTAAGGAGTTCATTTGGATAGCAGATTTGGTCCTCTAGGTTATCTACTGCATCAGTGCTTTTAAATTTGGATAGTTCACCTAGAAATTGATTAAGAATAAGATCATTTATAATAGCAATGTCTTTGTTTTTAGGAGTTAAAATTGTACAGCTAGTAAGAAAATCATGATCAATACTTGGTAAATGCAGGTTACCAAATACAGTAGCAATAA
>JAIXMP010000107.1:0-10914 GCA_025677815.1 Phascolomyces articulosus | reverse complement strand
GTGGTGTTGCAGCAGAAACGATTTGTAGGGATGGATGATGAGGAAATTGTTCTGCAAGACAAGAAGGTAGTATTTCGGAAGAATGATGGTAAAGTGTGTGGCAACTGGGACAAACGGCATAACAGGTAAGTGAATCTGTTAACGAATCGAAGTTTAATTGTTTTTTGATGGTGTCTGGTGTGGTGTTAAAGTGATAAGCATGGCCAAGGGCAGCAAGTAGATGATTAAAAAATCGAAGCAAAATAGTTGAAGCCTTATTGGTAAGGAAAAAGGTACAGAAAAGTAGCATGAAAACTGCCATAAATAAATACAGCGATTCCATAGTAGGAGCTTTTTTTTTATTATTAGCTTTTTTCAATTATTCCTTTTTTTTATTCATTATCATAAAATTTAATAAAACTTACCATTACTCTCATCATCAATATCCATGGCAACTGGATCAGTGCCTTGTTCCGTATCATTATCAAATGAATCATTTTGCTCAAACTCGACTTCTGCTGCAGGCAACATATTCTCTGAGAGAAATATCTCACCATTATCCGAATCTGTTTCAGCTAGAGTCTGGTCTGTTTGAGGAACCAAAGATTGTTTGTTAGTCTAAATTCTATATTTTTTTTCTCTATAACTTTATCTATTGCTATTGCTTACCCTCCATTTCCATTGTTTCTACACGATCGGTTTCTACAATTCTTTGGAGCGCATTTTCTTTGGCTTTTCTCTGAATGAAGAAATAAGTATAACATTCATAAATGAAAATAATCTAATTCAAAACTTACTACTTCTTGTAAATTTAAATGGTTACGAATAGTGCCTGGAAGTTGATAATGCATATATTCGGCAAGATTCTTGCAATCATCACAAGGGCAAAGTTTTTGATTCTTTGCTAAGGTTTTATGGAAGACATTTCAAATTGAAAATTGTTATAAGTGAAAGAAGTTAAATATGTGTATAAAAAGCAAGGGCTAGCGTGATATACCCTACTTATTAATATTCCATGGCAGTGCTTGTGATACACATGTATACTTTATATTTTAGGCTTTTTTGACCTTCAAGATTTCGACTAAGACATATAACCAACAATCCATGGACATACTATCGCCTATAAGAGTAATTATATATGCCATTGATTTTTTTTTACCTTTTAATATTTTAGGCAACTTTCTTCATAACCACTCCATTCATCATATCATCATCATCATCGTCAGACTAGTTCAAAAAAAAAACGCGGTTCTAAGTAACACGAATTTCCACTTTTGATGCATTGAAAACATTCATAAATGGTAATATGGAGGGTATATAAGAACAATTTCTTTTTTTTTTGTCGTTGTATTTCTTATTAACATTTATCTTTTACTTTTTGCTTTTTCATATTAACAATGACTACTGTAACCAACATAAAAATGAACCTTGCCACCAAACGTCATCATTCAGATGATGAGGATGATTTTCCTCCAAACAAACAACCACGTTCCTGCGAGTAAGTATAGTAAGACAATTGATGTATTCAACATACGTTGCCATTACATGACCTTGTATTAATTTTCAATTTAAAATAATAGAAGCACCAACACTGATGATGAGTCAGATGATGAGTCGGATGATGAGTTGGATGATGAGTTGGATGATGAGTTGGATAATGAAGCAAAGCTGGCGCGTCATAAAGAGTAAGTGTTAATACTATTATTGTTGCTGCCGTTACTATTGATGTTATATTTTCTGGATTTGATGGTTTACATTAATGCTACATTAAATAGGGTGAAGCAATTGTTACGCGACAATTATTCTTACTATACAGTATGGGATAGTTTTATAGGTATGGCATATAATGATGACCCTGCGTTGGTTTGCTACTTGGCAAGAAAATGGTATGTAAAATATATTATTTTTGATGAATGATTTTCAATAAATTGGGATGATACTGTATTCTAAAGTGATATTACCAACATATTATAGGAGAAAAGGTGCCTACCAGCACAAGAATGATGTTGAGCTGTGTGAGCACTTTGGCTGCAGTTTGGTAAGTCTGCCAAAGGACCCTGTCCCTTTGTGGGATGAGGAATCATTTGGTTCTGATGACGAGAAGGAGGAAGAAGTGAAGGAAGAGGAGGAAGAGGAGGAAGAGGAGGAGGAAGAGATCGACTAGGAAGGGCCGGAAGAGCCAGAAGAATATGACAGCGGCTCAGATGACAATGCATGGAGTGATGATGATATCACTCCTGCACAGGTACAACAGTGCACCAAAAAAGTTAGAACTCGTGTTGTTAAGGAATATTTTTTTTAATAAAGTGAATTAATTTTTATGTGTTTTATATATCTGATCTTTACTGTGTTTTATGTTGGAAGGGTATAAATAAGAGTATAATATTGCTATGAATTTTTGATGATTTTTATATGCATTTAAGTACAACACTATATTAGATAGTATTTAGTATGTAATAAATAAATTAATGGAACCATTTTAAATTTAAAATGTCAAAACTGATTAGTTTAAATGATGCTGTTGAACGATGGCAATTTTTATTTGATTCTTTTATGGTCAATAATCTTATAATATATAATATTAAAAGCATATATTATATAAAGCAATGTTGATGAACAGAACAAAAGTGCTTTAATAATAATTTATAGAAATTTAAAAAGTAATGAAATTCTTATGATATCTCTATAATATTTGAAATATCAAGAAAGTAATGAAATTTTGGTGAAACATACTTGACTAGTTGATATCTCACAAGAATATCACAATTGTGAAATTCTTGTGAAATCCCCCCTTTTTTCTAGTGTATATACATTTTATGCATCAACAGGGAGGATAGAAGAAAGGAAGGCATTAGGACATATATGTTATAGATTATTATAGTAAATTCATAAATAAAGCTGATGATGTTATATATATATTATATATGCTATTTTATAAATGGGTGGGCTAATGGGGAAACAGTATCATAGTTATAGACTTTTATATATTGTGTTACCTTATAGATAAATGAAAAAAGTATTTATTATACTTCTACATTGCTTCTCATTCAGATCACATATTTACTTTTCAAATCACTCAATCTTGTTAACTGTAATTACCTAATTCCTCAAAATGTTAATATCTTAACCAACTTCCAACAATATAGAGCCTATTATGCTTCTACCAGATTCAGCAACTCGACCATGCTTAATAACTTGTAAAGTTGAGGAGTATGAGGCCTCAATCAAAAGGCAACCAGACATAATAGGAGAAGCTTGGGTATAGAAGGATAAGTATACCCTTGAAAAAAAGCAGCAGCAACTTGGCTATAATAATAATAGTAATAATGAAGTTGAAGATAATAAGGTAATATATATATAAAATTGAAGCAGAAAATGTTTCAATCTTATAAAAATCATAAATAATAATGTTTTTTTCTCTTTTTATATATATGCCCCTTTTTATACAGAGCAACCTAGTAGTAAACGTCAACGAGTTGCACCTATTCTTTAGAAAGTTCATTACCAGTGCCATAGAAAAGCAGATACTAAAAAGAAAAATAGAACTTCTCAAGATGCTAATAATAATAACAGTTATGATGAGGATGGTATTATACATCATCTAATCTAAAAAAAATCAAAACATATTGGATGTAAAGCTTAGCTTATGGTTTATTATTACAAGGAGGATCTACAAAATGTTACCTTTGAATATATAAATCAACATAGTGGCTATACACCTGGTAGTATTGAGGATATTCAATTTCTTTATAAATCAGATAAACTCACAAAAGTAATCCTTGAAGAATTACATAAAGGATATAATGTTTGTAACATCAGAAGATATTTACAATATGAATATAATATACTTCCAAAATCTAACTGTAATGCTCATATTAATACAGTTAATGTATATAATATCTATATTAAATACTGCCAACAATTATCAAGCAAAGATGTAAATGATTTTATATCTATTAAAAAGCATCTTGATCTCCTTTAGAATGAAGGATATCATATCTAGATTAATTCAAAAGAAGATTCAGAATCAGCACCATGATTATCACCAACAGAATTTGCTTTTGGATTTGCTGCTCCCTAGCAAAGAGCAAAATTTAACCAAGTCTAATTTATTTCCTTGGATGCTGTGGCATATTTACATATCTATACTTCTTCTCATATATATTGTCACCAATTCTACTACATTGTGTTATCACAAATAATAAATAATAATATAAATAAATAATATCAGTTGCCTCACATAATCCTCATTCCAATAATAATATAATAATAATGATCCTAGTATAATATCCTATATATAATAATTATTAAATAATATACAAATACTACCATACTTCTCATTGTACGAGTAAGAGCATAAAAGTAATAATAATCATCTAATGACTAATGGTTAACAAATATATATATGTACAATAAATATAATTATTTCTCCTTATGTTGTGTTATATCACTATAAACACTACCTATAATATATATCCATTATATCAAACAAATGCAATATTAACAAACTACCATGATCAATGATTAAGTGGCATGGATAAGAAAATATATAAATACTGTACTTGTAAAACTAGAATATAATTATCTTTATTATCATCTTGATCATTATAATAAATCTATATCAATTCTCATAAGACTTCTTCTATCTCCATCTCTCTTTGTCATTAATTCTATCATTAATTCTTATCTATACTATAGATGCAACACATGATATATCCAAATATAAGGATGGTATCTTATATATAATGGTTTTTTGTGACCCTATTGCTAGATGTGGTGTTCCTATTAATTACTTATTTACCAACGATCTGTCATCTAAACCACTCCTTAGTTGGTTCCGATCCTTAGTTACTATTGGTCTAAATCTGCAACGTTTTACTATAGACTGTAGTTTGCCTGAAGATAATGCAATCACAGAAGTTTGGCCTCATTGCTCAATTCAGCATTGTATCTGGCATGTAATGTGAGCATAGATGCAAAATGTACAATCAAAAGTGCATAGATCTGTTGGGCGAACAGCAGCATAAGCAAAAGCACATATTCATCCACATTTAAAAAACTTATATATGAACATAATACTGAACACTTCCATGAATTATTAATAACTTTTTAGCAGAATTCCAAAACACACAGTAAGAATTTATCACATATTTTAAGGCTCATTATGTTGATAAATGGGATGGTACTGCATATAAAAGATGGAATGCAAGTTTTCAACCAAATATTTTTCATAATATCAAATGAATAACTACTGTGAGGTAAGAAAATAGGATCACTATAAAATGAAATATTTTATTTATTAATATATTTATAATAGAGTTGGCATAATTAGTTGAAAACATGTTATTTAAAAAGAAAACATATGCATCAACTTGATGTTCTTGTGGATTTACTGGTAGAAGAGGTTGCATTTGATATATAACAAGATATCAATCATTTATCAGTAAATGTTGGTCATATAGGCTCGTTAGAACGTCGTTTCCACAGTAATAAAATGAAAGCAGAAGAAGAAAAAAAAGCATCAACACTATCTAATGTAGCACATCCAGTTGATGATATATATAAAGTTACATCATTTAATAGTAACCACAATAACACAACATATAATGTAATATTTAATTTCTTTATATTATATTTTTACTTTTATCTCTATATTTACCTATATAACGATATGTTGTATTATTAGATTAAAGCACATAATGGTCAAGTTACTAGTTGTGATTGCCCTGACTTCCAACAGCATTTCTTTCCTTATAAGCATATATTTTATATTGCATTGTATGATCCAATGGTTACTGTCCATCCACAGGCTGTTACTCAATATACATGGTATGAAACAAATATCAATCCTTCTTCTCTATTACTATTACAAACAATACCATCTATTACCACACAAAAAGAACAACTTCTTTCAAAATTTAAAGAAGTAAAATCAAATTTCAACCATATAGATCATAGACTTGCTAGATCATTAGTAAGTAATACTAATGAAGAGGAAGAGTTCTAATCTCTACTTGAACAAATTGATTCCCTCAACCAAAACCTTACCACCATTAACTCGAAACTTGGCACGTTCCTTTCTATCCCTCTAAACTCAAACTTCCAGCATCAGAATAACTAATAACATTCATATCAAATTATTTCTTTTTTATATTATTAACTTCTATATATTATTTTAAATTATCTATCATATTAGCCACTATTATAAATAATTATCCTCTTTTTTTCTTATTTTAAAAATAAAAACATACTTTCTTCTATCTTCCCTATTGATGCATAAAATGTATATAAACACTCGATAATAATGATACTTATATATAATGTAAAGGCATACTAAAAAAAGTCTTACAGTTAATGAGGGTTTCTGTTGAACATGCAAAAAAAAAAAAATTAAAGTAACCTCCATGTCATTTGGCATTCCTTACAACATTAGCATTCCTTACAACATTGGCGTTCCTCACAATATTAGCATTCCTTACAACATTAGTATTCCTCATAACATTGGCATTCCTTATAACATTGGCGTTCCTTATAATATTAGCATTCCTCACAACATTAGCATTCCTTACAACATTGGCATTCCTCAAGATATTGCTTACTTCATGAGCATTACTGAATTCAATATAGATTTATATTTTTTTCCTACCAATTCGAAATTGCAATAACTAAAAAAAAGAGTATATAAAAGAAGTATCACAAAATAAGTTTATTATGCATATTTTCTATAGCACGTTATAATAATAATATATATATAATAATTATATATACTAACTATACTTTACACTTCGTCAATGCCATTACAATAGAGTATTGATTAGGATCATTCAGGTATTAGATTTATATAATGATAATTGGAACCATGTGTCTAATGGAATTAGCATCTGCAAAAAAAAAGTACTATACAATAATAATAAAAAAAAGTATTTTTTTTACTTGCCTTTATTAATAGTGCATCCCTATTTTAATTGACATAAGCATTGAATTATACCCTGTTCATCACCAAAACTATTATGTTTATTCCTCTAATGTTTTTTCTTTTTCATATATAACTACAGAGATATTACTATAATATACTTTTTTTTTCTTTATATTCTCATAAAAAAAAAATACTTTTTTGCCTCACAGTTAATACCATTATAGCTGATTCCTAAGATAGCCACTGCAGTAGTTTTCTAGGTAGCAGCTGTAATAATAGTCTAACGGACCTTAAATTTTAACCAATAAATATTTGATATATTGTGAATCTAATACCTTTTTTAGATTTAAAAAATTTTAATTAGTTCAAAATTTATGGCCAGTTAAAAAAAACTATATTTTTTAAAAATTTCTATTTCTTATTAATTATATAATTTAGTAATATGATCAAAAAAAAATTTAAGATAAATATATAAATTATATATCATCAGAAAGCTTATGTTCCACTGATTCCAAATATATATTTTGTATTAGAATTGGTGTCCTTTATCATTAGATATAGCCTTTAGAAGTTTAATTCTATAACTTTTATATAATATTATTATATCATAGAAAAAAAAAGTTAAAGATAAATATTTAATCTATATACCATCAGAAAGCCCTTTGAACACTGATTCTGAATATACTATTTGTTTTTTGATCTGATGACTACAGTATTAGATATAACCTATAATGTACTCCTAAATAGAATATATTAAATTATATTCCTTAGGTAAAGGGATATATATATTCTATACTGATAGTAGGCAGTACATAGATATAGCCTTTAATAGATAAAGGAATATAATAAGGGGTTTTAAACTAATTTTTAATTTTTGTATATTAGATAAATTTTTATATATTAGTATATATATATTATATAAGTATAAAATTACTTACTAGCCTATCTTATATATTTCTTTAATCTTACTTAAATATATATATATTCTTTACTCAAATGATTTTTAAATTTTAACTAATATATAAAAATCAAAAATCAAATAGAAATCCCTTAATATACTATAATATTAATTTCAAAATAAAAAGAGGAAAGGATAATAAAATATTTACTGTTGAAGTTGAAAAATAAAAGAAAAGGAAGGGGTTGAATTCTATATAAATTTACTACTACTATTTTCTAACTATTTCTTGTTCTTTTTCTTAAAATAGTAGGTCTATAATCTTGGTCATTATCATTATCCTCTTCACTACTAGATGATGATGATGAAGAAGAAGATAGCTCTTCAGGTACTTCTACTCTCTCAGGCTCTTCATCACTACTATCTATTATAATTAAGTTTTACTTTAATAAAGAGTAATAAAAAATAGCTTAAGTTTTTAAAAAAGAAAAAAGAATACCTTCAATTAAGATAACTCTAGTAAATTGAGGATTTGGCCTATTATCATTATTACTGTCATTACTATCCTCATCATCAGAATCTATAGCCTCAAAAGAAACCTCCTTTAATGCAGTAATAAAAGCTTGCCAAATATTTCCTTCATGTTTTCTTCTCCAAATGAACTCTACAAGTTTCCAAGGTATATTTGCTTCAGTTCTATGTCTGGCACCTACTTTGATTTTAATTCCATTCCATGTTCCTTTATATATAAAAATTATTAGTACTTTTTTAATTAGTATACTATAAATAAAATATTTTTACCTTCAATAGTATTTGTATGAGTGCCATCAGGTGCCTTAAAAGTCTCTGAATGGTTTACTGTTTTATGGGTATAACCCTCTTCTAGATCCTCCAAATGGTTATAACCTCTCCAGCAATCAGTATGGATAATACTACCAGGAGCAATATAGGTAGTCAATAGTTCCATAAGGGTTTCAGATGATCTGTTTGGTACAGTAGCTAAGAAACACCTTCTTTCAGGAGTTCTTTCTACTCCACCTACTACCCAAACACCATCTACTCTTCTGCTTATTCCATTTTGACTTAGTTTTCTCTTGCCAAATTTGGATTCATCAACTTCAACAATAATGCCTTCACCTCCTAAAAAGAAAATATATAAATTTATTAATTGGTTAGTTAAAATCTTTATACTTTTATAAAAATTAATAA
The DNA here is from genome assembly GCA_025677815.1 of Phascolomyces articulosus. NCBI lineage: Eukaryota > Fungi > Mucoromycota > Mucoromycetes > Mucorales > Lichtheimiaceae > Phascolomyces > Phascolomyces articulosus. The sequence continues at coordinate 1,912 of JAIXMP010000107.1, read as the reverse complement.
AGTTTTTTTTAAATAAAATTACATACCAATCATCATATCTTCAAGTTTTAAATCACCTTCCATCAATAAGTAAATATCATTAATAATATCAGCAACTGTATCTGGAGCTAGCTTGGTACATTCAATAGCTTGCTTATTGATACCATTATATCCACTTGATAAAAACAAGTAAATAACTGTCATTATCAAATGAAGGGGAGCTTTTCTGCCAGAAAAGAATGAATGTGCTCTCATAGTTATAGATTTACCACCACAGTAATTTTTAGATGCACAACGCCAATAAGGATTTTTACCAGTAGGAAAGACAGGTCTCATTATACTACCATTTGGGCAGGAGGGAGCAGAGTTTATAAAAACACCTTGGTCCAATAACCACCTTTTTTTTAGAAAAAAAAATACTTAAAAATCCATCTATCTATCCATCTATCTATCTATCCATCTATCTATCTATCTATCTATCCATCCATCTATCCATGTATCCATTCACCTATCTATTTATTTACTTATCTATTTATCTATCTAATTATCTAACTATATAGAAATAAAAAAATAAAACTTACTTTAATGTATCTTGATGAGTAGAAAAAGTTCTAGCAAATTCAATTAAAGTTGGCAATCCTTGATCAATATGCATATTAATAGAGTAAAAGAGAAGAGAAAGAGAAATAAAAAGAGAGAGAAAGAGAAATAAAAAGAGAGAGAAAGAGAAATAAAAAGAGAGAGAAAGAGAAATAAAAAGAGAGAGAAAGAGTAAGAAAAAAAGAGAGAAGGAAAAAGAAAAAGAAAACCTCCTTTTTAAATTTTAATTTTTTTAAAATACAAAATTTTAAAATTATATACCTAAAATGTAGATAAAAATTCCCTAGCTAGGAATTGAACTGAGGATCTCTAAATCACAAGGCTACTATAATAGCCACTACACTATCAAATTAATTTAGTCTTTTTAATCTCATTAAACTCTACTTCCCTTTAAGCATATAAAAAAAGTCAAAATTTCTCCTTTTTTTTATTATATTTCTTTTTTATTTTTTAGATTATATATACATATATTAATTCTCTTTATATGATAGTTTACTAAATATAATAAAATTCTAACCCTAATTTTTCAAAAAATTATACTTTTCCTTCTTTCTCTATTTTTTACTAAGTTAACTGAGTTTGAAATTATGCTCATTAGATTCTACGAATCTCATTGGTCTATAGGTATTTCTATATTTGGTAATAATGCATTTTTATAAGGAGAATCACTGCAGCAGTTATATTAGGATAGATCTAGCTGCTAATACTACTGATAGTAAACAATTATATAAATTTGCCAAATATTTATTATGCATTAGTGATGGTACTAAGCTATTGGTACCAAATATGGAAGATAGGATTTATATCCCTGCTTATATACTTATGCAATAGTATAACACATATGATCTTATTACTACTGTATTTAGTAACCTATATTTGCCAAGTATTAATTATAATTTTCTTACTAGCTGTGCAATTTTAACTCCTAAAAATAAAGACATTGCTATTATAAATAATCTTATTCTTAATCAATTCCTAGGTGAATCATCCAAATTTAAAAGTACTAATATAGTAGATGACCCAGAGGACTAAATCTACTATCTAAATGAACTCCTCAATTCTTTAAACCTATCTGACCTTCTACCATATAACCTTTGACTTAAACCCAACTGTCCTATTATACTACTCCAAAATATAGATTCTGCAAATAGCCTCTATAATAGTATAAGATTAATTATTCAGTTATGGTGCATATATATCCTTGAAGCTAAAATTACTCCTGGACTAAAAATAGGTACTAGGGTTCTTATCCTATATATTACCCTTACTCCTTCTCTCACACAATCACCCATTTAGTTTAAATGGACACAATTTCTAGTTTGTTTAGCATTTT
>JAIXMP010000106.1:0-11123 GCA_025677815.1 Phascolomyces articulosus | reverse complement strand
CGAACCTGGAAAAGTACTTTCAAACCCATTGACTGGCAGTGCATTCTTCCATTTGGTCGTATTTATTCTCCTGTCGCCATTGGAAAGTATCAAACAGCAAGAGTGAAAAAAACTATTGTTATTCCTCTCCAACAAAAAAGACATGCATAAAACCCATAAACAAAAAAAAACCGAAAAACCTCTCCTCACAAAATTACTTCCGACTTCTTTTTCATCAACCTCATAATTATTATTTATCCTTATTATTTCATCATATAATATTGTTTCTTTCACCCTTTTGCTATTATTATTTTTATATTATTATTTTTATTTTTTAAAAGGAAAATATTAACATTGCCATTAATCACACAACAACCATGCTGCTAACTCTGTTGGTCTTGGACGATTGACCATAACAACATTTCTTGGAACACTTTATTGCTTATGCTGTCTTCGAGTTTGAAGCAAGGATGCCAATTGATCAAGTTCCCCCAAAAATTTATTTGCCTAAAGTAATCTAATTAGCAGCATATACAAATCACATATACTTAAATTATATTTAATTTATTTATTTACTTACATTTTCTGACCAGTAATCTGGTCGGAAAAGTTTGAAGGGCATCTCTTCCTAGTTCTCGTCCTCAGATTCCTCTTCGGATATATACCCCTTTTCAAGGAACTTGTCTATTCCACTCGAAGGGTATTTTTCCTCTAAGTTGGCGCGAAAACGTTCTAATGCACGGACCCGACGATCATGCTTCTACTCGATATATCAGTATTAAATAATATTTTCTATCTCTCTCTATTATTATATCTGGACATATGCTTTTCATGCGAGAAGCATGACGGTTTCTGCGATCAATTATTTCTTGAACGGCAGGTGCACGTTTGTGTACTGAACGCTTGTTGTTGAAGCTTGTGATGGCCATCTTGCGCACCTTCAGATCAAAGTGAACAAGTCCAGGAAACTCTTGCTGATATGCTCTCATACCAACAATGATTTTGGTGATGATGCGCATGTTAGCTGGATTGCTTGCGGTCAAGTCGTAATCGAATTCTATATTTTCCCAGTCAATAATGTCTTGGTACACATCCCTGATATATTGCTATAGGTAACATTAGGTAAAGTTAGTGCAAATTAAAATCTTATGCTTTGGATATTCGATAGATTTACTTACACTTAAAGGGTTAATATGGGGAGTGCGAAGGTTTTCAAGTTGGATGGTTTGTTAGATTTCGGTATTCATCTTTAAATTGAAGGGTAATAAGAATGTTAGTATTATTACTGGCCAGTTATACTAAGAAATAATATAAATGTGGATAAATATACTTTAAGAATTTTTGTAACTATGTAGGAAGGATAATGGAGTGAAAGATGTAGAAGGATCATGGTAATTAAAACGCGGTATGCTTTTATATTGTTGCATATATTCTTTAAAAGTAAGTGTTATTATACATTCTATATTTAGATATTTATCAGGTTTGGAACAGCACAAGTTGGAAATCTTACACAACTCAAATTTTTCATCTCTCTTTCCATTTCTTTTTTTTTTTTAGTCTTACACTTCCATTGTTTTTTTTTCTTACTCTACCTATTTTTTTTAAAGTGCATTCCTCCTTAAATATACAAGTCATGGTGATATTACAGGTAATGAAAAAATATTGTATTTAACTAAAATGGTTGTGATATGATTAAACGGTACTGTTTTGCCATTATTGGGTTTTTTATTTACAACTGGTGTTTTGATTGATTTTGTTTATAGGTACAGTACATCCATAACAAATAGGTATAATACTCTACTGTGAATTCTATTTATTTTTTGTTGTACCAAAATAACTTGTTTTAGATAAGGAATAGTCAAACTATATATGTAAGCAGTATTTTATACTCTCAAATGGTAACATATTCTTTTTTTTTATTTATCCACTGGATATATTTATCTTTAATAGTGTCAAAATAAGCTATTATTTTATAACTGACGTAACTTTTTTGGATTCTTGCTTTACGAGCTGAGCAATGCTGATTATTATTTCCGGTAAGTAACAAATTGACCATCATAATTTGATTTATCCATCCATCTTTTCTTTCCCTCATCTCTGATTGTGATATCCTATCTTTTTAGGCTCTCTTCAAGTTGTCATCTCATTTGACACTGTATCCTTTGATTATCTTTGAATTCTTTATTGAATCTATAAAACAAAATGATGACGCGTCCTTATTCTAAGGTAAATAATTCCACAAGTAAATCATTAATACCTTTTTTTTTACTATAACAGAAATTGTCGGTAACTTCCCCAATGGATAGAATATAGTAAGATTTTTTTTTCTCATTCCCTTTCTACGTTTTAGTAAGCCATCTAAATTTTATTTACTTTTTACAGGAACATTGTCTTCTCCTTTTTTGAACAATCTACTTGCTGTAGGTTTAATTTCTTTTCCCTTTCCTTTTTCTTCTTTATGATTTATAATTTTATTTACAGCTTATAGAAATGACATTACCTACTCCCATTACGACAATCTTCTTTATGGCAGTGTTTGGTAATGCCCATTAGCATAGTGGCGGGCTGCAATAGTATTAAATGGTAGCTATAGCATAGGATAGCATAGTTTTATATCAATTACTTTTTTTTATCAAATAAACGGATATTGTTACTATAAATACTTTTTATTTTTTTATTTTTCATTGGATATAACTGAAATAATATAATGATACTACTGGATATAATTCAAAGGATATAATGATACTACTAGATATAATTCAAAGGATATAACAATACTATTGGATATAATTCAAAGGATATAACAATACTATTGGAAGTTGAGCATAGTGATATCTTCATGACATTTGAAATATCATAATAGTGATTACCGATATTTCACAATATTTATTATTGATATATCATAATTGTGACATTATTATTATTTTTTAAATATCATTATAGTAATTTATGATATCTCACAATTGTGAGATTTTCATGATGTAGCACAGCTCACTATGTTGTACATATCTTCAATCACAATTGTGAGGTTCTCATTGCAGAGCAAAAGTCACTAGAATTTCATTAAAATCTCACAACTATTTCACAATTGTAATATTCCCCCTTTTTTCTAGTGATATGATGTACATGTATTTATATTAATAATTATGTTTATTACTTTATTTATAGAATATATTGAATATATAAAGTATATTTTCAACTCACCAGTTTTGCTCTGTACAACGCGCTTCAATTATGCGAACCATTTTCTTCATGTTTGACACATTATCTGTAGTAATAGTAAAAAGCTTGCTACTAAGATCAAAATTGTTTATTATGTGCAAAAAAGCATCGGCCAAGTTTTCTACTGAGTGTGGACTACTCAATGGTTCAAAACCTAGGATCACTTCTTTCATTGTCCAAGTGGAGGTACAGATCCAGTGGCCCATGACAGCAAGGAAAGCATCATTATATAGACTGGTCCAACCATCGAGCATGCATGATATTACAGGGAGTTTACCTAACAAGTGCTGCAATTGCTTCTTATATCCCTCATATTCTTCTTTGGTCTAAACACAAAAAGGTAAAAAAAAAATTAATATCATTCATATATTTATATACTCATATATAAAGGAAATGGAGAGAAAAGGAGTATAATTATTTACCTTTCTTGTAATTGTTTCGGCACTGAGGAGCTGAATGCTTTCCATTGTAGGTGCACATTATACAATGTTTAAGAATTCTTACAACTCTTCATTGTCAGCCATGGTGAATGGCAGCTTGCTCTTAATGATAAACTTGATGAAGGCCTTAATAAATTCATCCACTGAAAAGATGTGAGTATGTTTAGTCTGCATAAAAGAATCTAAGGGACCACTACTAACTATGATGCTATGGCTTGTTCTTAAATGCTTGATCAGACCCGAGGTATTTCCATCTTATGCTGCATAGGTCTTTGTGCAAGATCCGACCTTACATTTAATTCGATCCTTACCTTCAGCATCTGTAGTTCATTCACCATAATTGTACTTGATGACCCAACTCTCTTTTGATGATGATGTCTGACCTTAGGATTGAGAAACAGAATTAGCAACAGATTCAGTATCATTATTGTCACTAAGATTGGGGAAATCGGTAGACATGGCAGATAAAGTGCGTTGAAATTAGGTAGGAATAGGAGAGTCGGAAGGTGAGGACATATTCTATAAAAGACAGTAAACACATCCATCAGCATGAAATTCTTTCAAGTAACACAGCAGGTAAATATAATTGACATAATATATAATTATTATTACCAAATCGTCATCATGAAGAGCACCAAGGGGATTGCTAGAAGAAGAACCGGTTTGGTATGGCATTGTTGTAAATAAGGCTGGAGAAAGAAAATAAAGTAGTAGTTGTGGTGAGGTAAAATAACGGTATGTTAAAAAAAGATGATGGATATTTTTTTTTGAATAAAATAAAGGCTTTATATATACTTTTGATTCATATTCAATTGATAATAATAATGAAATATATTGAAGCATTGCCTAAATTTATTATTTACGTGAATGGATATCTTTTTCAAAAGGTTGTTGATACATAATGTCAAAAGTATAGTAATTGAAACATTTTGCAAGGAATCGGTTGTGAATCCAAAAAAGTAATGGTACTATGCGTTATCCTTTCTTTAACATTTCTTTCTTTATTATTTTGTTTATTTAAGTACACATCACTGCATTTTTATTTCGGAATCCCTATGTTCAAAAAGTAGGGGATTCTTAAGAATCCAAGGTTTAAAATATTCAAATAGCCAAACCCCCAATTTTGTAAAAAAAATTCTACTAATAAAATGAGATGAAAAATAAATAAGCAAATAAATTAGAATTATGTAGCTTGCTAAAGTGGTTATATAGGAATAAAAATATACTTATACAATATAAAGGGGAAAAAATATTATATTTGGTAGATTTTATATACTAGAATATATCACTATAAAAGATAACGGTTGTATTTAATAAAAATAATATGGTATTAAAAAAAGTATAGATGACAAATAATAAAAGAATTTATATATTATTTTATTAGCAGTAAAAAATCGTGTGGGCAGGGAAGTCTTTGTAGTAATTATTTTTTTATCACGATGGTTTTAATTGTTAATATAAGTGATGATTTCACTTGGGGGGTTATTATGCATGCCCTTATTTCACCCCAATTGGTTTTCAATTTTATTCTTCTAAATATATATAGTAATGATGATTTTTTTGACATCCTTTGGCTTCTACAATAAAAATAACATCTATTGAATGTATTTGCTAGCTTCGTTATGATTAGTTTACTAACTCCATGTTGAACATTTCGAAATGGCAGAAAGGTTTTTATTAAAAAAAAAAAACTGGAGAAGGTAAAATTTCCACTCTTATAAAAATCTTGAAAACCAGTTGGGGTGATATAAGGGTGTGTGGATTATTATGGTCATGCTTAATATATATAAAACAATAGGGAATAAAATAACATGACCATATATTTAAACTATCTTTGTCATAATAATATTGAGGAAGTAGTAATATAAAAAAAAAGAGTATGTGTTGTATCAGAGAGAAACCAATCAATAAAAAGAATAAAAGGAGACGAGATAAGTCAACGAGACCCGAAAATAATGAACTGAAGTTTATTAAGATAAAAAATAATCTCTCTATTTATAAGAAAGTGCTCATCATGGATGGACTATCACAACTTGCACATTATGGTGTAATATTAGAATATAGATTGCATCATTTGGATTGCGTGTTATGAGGACAGTATATTTAAGTAGACCATGAATGATATCGTTAGAAGGATTGCGTGATCCAGCATAATTAACAATATGTGAAAGAGGATGGTGCAATACTGTGTGTAACATAAGTAATTATCCAAATAGAATCACCGCACAAGTGAGATATAGGGTGAATGACAGTAATAATAATAATAATAATGAAGAATTATTATTTATTGTGAAGCCATTGTATATTGGATACAACAGTATGCATATCAGTCGAGTATTAGATTTGAGGAAATCAATACCTAAAAAGATAAACATCATGCACTGCATACAAGCATATAAGTTATAAATGATGGGTGTTTGAGCTATATATTCTTAATACTAATTGTAGTATTGAGATCCTTTTTTCTTCTTCATATCACCTTTGTTAATTCCAGTTACAACTACTTCTACATACTACTACTACTACTACTACTTCAATTATTATTACCATGTCTTCTGAAAATATCGATCGTTGTTTTAACCATACTGAAAATGATGCATGCATTAATCCAACTTGTTGCTGTATGCATCATGGATTGACTACTCAAGTCTTGCTCGGTCAGATGTACGCTCGCAAGCAAATGCTATATTATTTTTACATATTAATATTTTATCTATTGAACATCAAATAAATTAAATTAAGTAACTTCTCCCCTCTCCTATAGTATAAAAGCATTGTTCGAATCTACTAGAACTGTTTCATCCTTTGACACAGAATCATACCCTGTTTCTTCGCGTGTGATGGCAAAGTTGATGGAGCAGTATAGAAATAGGGATTTTGCAGGTGAATTGGAAGAATTCCTTAGTGAGCAAGTGTAAGCATATACAACACTGTATATTATTACTGTAGTGATTTTACTTTCAATCTAATCAGTATTAACTAGGCATGAACGGGCAGTCAACGGTAGAGAAGACCTTGCTCAGAAAAAGGAAGAGTATGGAAGATTGCTAGAGGAGAAGAAGCAAATTGAAAGAGATTTGAAAGATGCTCGGCCTGAAGTTGCTGTATATGATGGGCCAACTGCTGTGTGCCTTATAAAAGATCAGCATCAGCAAATAGTTCGTTTACTAGAAGAGAAACTTGCTCGTAACAGGCAAGATATTGATGATTTTAAAACAACAGCTTTGAATACGTATAAACAGTTTTAATAAAATATAATACTTTTATTATGGATAATGTAGTTCTTGGCAAAAGTGCTTGTATATAATAAGGGCCATGTTACTATTTAACTGAAAATAAGAGCAACAATAATGCAGTATTTCTCACCATGATATTAATACAGATATATGCTTCAAGAAGTACTGGTGTATTTGCATATCTACTGATGAAGAATAAAAATAAGAAAAAGGTGTAAATATTAAAAATTATGTGAGAAGAATGAAAAACGTGATAAATAAATTGGGAAAAAGGAGCAGTGCCAAGCTGCAAGAGAAAAAAAAAAATGAATGTTCCGTATTTAGTAATCCATATTCAAAAGAAGTTGTTGCAGGTGTAATTCATTTATTTATGATCGATGAAAACCTTCAGCTATGATTACTATTGAATATCTTGCCAAGAATAAATGAAATTATAAGATGATAAAAAATAAGTAAAGTCTGTGCACATAAAATAGATGAGTAAAAAAAGATAAAAAAAAAACGCATGACAGTAATGAAAAAGAAAAATGCGAAAAAAAATAAAAAAATATAAACGCTTGTCATGACAGCGTAAGATAATAGAACATTATCATCGACAATATCTAATACAAATATGAACAAAAAGATATAAAAAATAATAAGAAATATATATTCACTGAAAAGTATAAAAGGACATAATTTATCAGATAGTTGAGCATCACTATTTTATTAATAAATCTATATAACAGTCTCAACGTATTCTATCATCTTTACTTTTCTATTTTTACTACCTTTATATTTTCACATGAATAAAGAGTAAAGAAGATAATGATATTGTTATTATATATTGTATTAAAATCATATGCTATTTTTATTTGCCTCCAGAGATAAAAACATATAAATATAGATGAAAAAAAAATAACAATTAATATCAAACTTACTATCCACTTACCTACTTACACTACTTTATTCCAACAACTTTATACATCATAAGCACTCCTGCTACTACAAACATATATAGGTGCTACTGTGAAATTTGCCAGTAACGTAACCCTGGATATGGTGTTCTTTTAACTGAAAGGACCTATCAAGACCATTTGGCCGCTTCTTTGGATAGGGCGACTGCTGCAGATTATAATCACCATGATGATGATGGTGGTGGTATGTAGTATATTCTGTATTGGTAAATGTAAAATATACTGTTGCAGGATATTAATGTAATGAAAATGATATAGATGATGATATGCCAATGGATGAATCTATATACGATTTTGATATCCAAGTTGATATCCCTGTACAAGAAGCCAATGTGGATGATGATGGAGGTGATAATATTGGTGATGACACCATGATAGAAACTATACATGACGAAGGTATGTCAACCACCAATTAATTTTTTCTAATACCATTAAAATTAAATACCTCTATTTGCTCATAAAAAAACGTATTGTTATGGATAGGTGATGTGATTCCATCCGAAAGTTTTTTTGACCCTGAACGTGAAGTACATCATACTGTTGTTGATGATGAAATGAATATGGCAGATGACGCCGAGTTTGATGTTGATGATACACAAGATGATGATTAGTATACCACTGATGTACATGGTAATGAAGGTATATAAATATAAAAATAAATATCTATTAATTTATAAAAATAAAACAGTACGTACTAATAATATTTCCCTAAAAAAAAATATAGTTGATATGCCAATATACCTTCTTCTATTAATGATCCACTCGATTATGTTCAATACCCTTTGATCTATGTCTTTGTATTTATTGTTCTTTTTCAGATCCATCATATATCCGAACGTACAGCCACAATACTCATTAGTTTCATTGGAGTGTTGATTGTGGTTATGCTGGAGAAATAGTTCGTCGTTCAGTACCAAAAACTATTGCTGCTATGAAAAAATGGATTGGTTTCGACAAGTTAACTACCGATTTTATAATGTATAGTGCATGCCCAACTTGTCATGCTATTTATCCCCTGCCTGGCCCAGAACGATGTATAGAACCACATCAACGTTTGGATGGAACACTTTGCAATACAGAATTATTAAAGCTATCAAATAACAACCATTCAAGAAGACCTTTGAAACAATACGCATATAATCCTTTGGAGCAAAGCTTGAGGCGGCTCTTTATGTGAAAAGGTTTCGAAGAAAATATCGAGCAGTAGAGAAACCGACCATATGTACCTGGTGTTTTCAACAATGTATATGATGGCATGGCATGGCGTCACCTTAAAGATCCCAGACCTGGTTTTACTGATTTTCCATACATAGAAGAACCTCGCTCTTTGATGCTCATGCTAAATGTCGATTGGTTTTCACCTTTTGATTCTTCATACACTGTTGGATGCATATACCTTATATGTAATAATATATCAAGAGACTCCAGATTTCGTCATGAAAACGTTATTCTCATAGGTGTGATGCCTGGGCCAAAAGAACCAAAGGTATACCAGATAAACGAGTATTTACGCCCTCTTGTTGAAGATCTTCGTCGTTTGTATCATGGTATCACGATTCCAACATATCAATGTCCAAATGGTACTCTCGTTCGTGCAGCTTTGTTCAATATTGCCTGTGATATTCCAGCAGCTCGTAAAACAGCAGGATTTACTTCACATTCCAGCACCTATGCATGTCACAAATGTACAAGGGAATTTGTTGTTTTTCCAGGCACCACCAAACTCGATTATTCTGGCCACACAATTGACCGTCAAAATGGACTGCCGATTATGACAGTAATAGACGAGCCGCACAAGAATGGTTGAACAATCCAGCAGATCGTAGGCGGATTGAACGTGAAAAAGGAACTCGATGGTCAGAGATCCACATGCTCGAATACTTTGATCCTGTCCGAAATGTATTGGTAGACCCACTGCATAACCTTTTTCTTGGAACCTGTAAACGAATGGTTACTATTTGGAAGAATCTACACTGGTTTGAAGCAGAAGATCCATACACAAGAATGCAACAGGCAGCTGATGGTATCATCACTCCACCTGAAACTCCATCAATAAAAATGCAAATTGGTTGTGAATTTGGATATATGAAAGGGAGTCACTGGAAAGCTTGGTGTTTGATTTACTACCATTTGTCCTTAAGGATATCTTGCCACAAGACCATTTAACAAACTGATGTATTTTGTCGATGCTTGTCGTCTCATTGCCAAAGTATTGGTCAATTATACTGATATTGATGAAGCCAACCAATTGTTCGAAAAGTTTATCCAAGGTACAACCAGATTGTATGGACCTTCATCAATAACTCCAAATATGCACCTCATCTACATATGCAAGAAACAATCAAAGATTTCGGCCCAATGTACGCGTACTGGTTATTCTCTTTCGAGCGATATAATGGATTTATGAAGGATACCGAAACCAACCAAAAGGATGCATTTGAATTAACGTTTATGAGGCGATTTATTGAAAGAACTGGTGCTCTTGACTTTGTTCGAAGTAAAGTTAGCCATCGTTTGGAAGAAGAAAATCGTTTCGCCAAGTTGGAAATTCTGGAAAAGATTGCAGGTGAATCATCAGTTCGCCTCGATCAAGAAGATTTACAATTACTACAGCAACAAGAACAACAGACTGGCCCTTTTAATCCACTTACGTTTGACCAGTTATCCAGTGACCCATTCATCGATGTAGTTGGGAATGAACCAATTCCAAAAGAAACTAGAACATCAATGCTTGGGGTCGAATCGTGCATTTGAATGACAATCTGTATGCATTGTTATTACAACATTACGGCAACATTATGATGATGTTGTTGATTTTCGTACTCCAATGGCAGAACGTTATTGCACAAATGAGGTTAAAAAATTCTGAACGATCAAGATCTTTAGCCAAAAGTATGGTTCAGCTTCAACAGGGTCAACTCGAGGGTCATATATACAATCTCTTTTTATTAGAGAACAAGATAACAGAAGAACTATGCGAATTAATAATACCAGAATTGAAGCATAGACAGGTCAGGTGCACTTTTACTTCGTCATAATCAGAATAATGTAGAGCATTATTTTGCATATGTTTGCTGGTATCATACTGAAGCAAGACAGCATTTTGAAGTTGAAGGTCTTAAGGAATGGCATAGAAGATTCATGGCAGATGATTATCATTATATTTTACCCATACACAGAATATATTCCCAAGCTGCAATTGTAGCATATGGTCAACAAAGCAATCCTGATACCAGCAAAAATTGTTGTTATTCCAGCAGACCGTAGGATCCATGTATAATAGAAACACT
>JAIXMP010000105.1:0-12064 GCA_025677815.1 Phascolomyces articulosus | reverse complement strand
TTGATTAGTTTTCTTTTTTTATATATATAGAAATAAAATATATATGATAAATATTACAAACACCAAAGAAATTAGGATTTATCGTGTCCCTTGTAATAAAAGTGATGGGTTAAAATAAAAAGAGATTTATTTTTTTAATAGAAAATAAAGATGGAGTAAATGGCGTAACTTTTTTTTTCTGAAAATGAAAGAAAAAAGTGCGCCGATTATCTTGGTACTTGTACCTCGTAAAAGCTCGTAAAAGGTCCTCCAAGTCTCGTAAAAGGTACCCCCTGGTTTTAATCCCAGATACCACAAAACTTTTACGACCTTTTACAATTGTAAAATTTCCCCTTTTTTGCAGTGATAGGGATAGATAGGGATCATCAAAAATAGGATAGTTGATTAACCTATCTATCTATAGATAAATCTTTAGGAGAAACATTTTACTAATACAATCTAGTTAGTCAACCTAGGTTCTTAGGTTTAAATCATTATCTTAGAGTTATGTAACTAGCTGATAATGAATTTCTTTTAAAATTCATCTTAGATGCAATAGCTTTGTTATGTTAGAAGGATATGCTATTCCAAACTCCATATACTGCAAAAAAAGGGTGCTGTTCACTATTAATAGGTGTGTAACAGGTACATGACAGCTGGGGTCAAAATCAGGGGAAATTTTGAATAATCCTGTTATGAGCTGTTATGAGCTGTTACAAGCTGTTACAAGCTTTCACTGGTTTATAATAGTAATCAGCAATTTTATTTTCCCTCCAAAAAAAAACTCTTATTCTCCATTTCTTAATCTTCATTCATAAAAAAAATAATATCCATTTTTATGCTATTACTTTATGCAAGAGGTATCCGATGAAACCAACATTTATTTATATTCAAAAGATTCGATATAAATATTTTATTTTATATATACAAAAAAAAAAAAAAAAAAAAACTAATCAAATTGATCACATCTACATTTGCCTAATTGCGATCCGCCATTGTTGATGAATCCTTCTGTCTCTTTCACCAGTATACCTACGAATGTTCTTTTTATACATTTTATCAGTACCAAAAAAAAAAAAACCAGCTCACACAAACATATGCACGTATCGCAAGAAGAAGCAATAAGAAAACGCAATAAAATCTACCTGTTCAGCAACCGGGTGAATCGCACACGATCTCCCATCAAGGACAACATATCCTCCAAGCCAGGAGCAACACTCAACCGAGTTTCGATTTGTGCAAGCGCCCTCAAAATCCTAGTTTTATTAACGTCATAAAGTCAGACTTCACTACATCCTTTGTTACTAGCAAAAAAAAATATGCAACAATTACTTACAAATTATGCCGCTCACAAAGAAGAGCGGTTACCTGCTCTTCTACCTGTTCAATTTGTTGCTCGATGGTGGGATGCACCTCAAATTGATTGATGTCCCCTTCCCATGCACTAAAGAGAATGAAGATTTAAAAAGTGTATTCTACTAGTATTTTAACATTATGATATTATCAATTCTTACACAGTTTCGGCATCTTGATCAGCCTCTTCCACTACTTCTTGTTCTTCCATTTCCGATTCATCAAAAAAAAGGGGTGGGAAATCTTGTGATGAAGTATATAGTGGTTGTTGTGGTGACATAATTTGCATAGGAGATGGTATTGGTAGTGTTGATGGAGTGGAAAGAAGAGGGGGAAAGGAGGGCGATGCCTCGAAAACAGGCACGGCGTCACTATTTACAGAGCCAGTATCCATAATATCATTGGAGGGTTTGGAGGAAGACATAGTTGTTGTTATCGATAGATGTTGTTGAAAAAAAAGAAAAAAAGCAAGATATAATGGGTGTCATCCATTTGTGAGGTATTTATATTACACGCATATTTCCATAATAAATACTATTTTTAATTTCCATACAAGAATTTTTCACAAACAATCATCCAAAAAGGCACAATGATTACGCATCGTATGAACGTATATATATTTTTTTATTGTCGTGATCAATGTCGATGGATTATTGATACATGTTTTTTTTTTTCGTGTTGATGAAATAATAATCATATCCAGCATTATATTTTTAATTTTCTGGTTTACAAAATCCAAAGAACTCCTTTTTTTCCTTTTTCCACAAAAAAAGACCAGCTTTTTTTGTATTTTATTTTTTGAAGATTGTAAAAAAAAAGGCGAGTATAAAATATGAAATATATATATATATATGGGGGTGTTTAAATAATAAGAAGGGGAGAGAGGATATTGGTGATAAATATTGCTAAAAGATGAATATGAGAAGAAAAAAAAAAGATGGATGATTATTAATTTATATAAAACTTGGCTTCAAGAGGGATCGCGACGATTTTGTTTTCATCTTTATATTTTCTGACAGCAAATGGCGCATATATACGAGATATTGGAAGTACGGATTGGAACGTCAACGGATCGAACTCATCATTCCACACTTCGACACCTGCATTTATAAGCGGCTGATAGGCGATTTTCCCGTAGTATTGGACCATTGCAAATGTGTGGGTACCCTTAGTGGCTAGATCGTGCTGAAAATAATATAGAACCTGGCCAGCATAAAACGACGGCTCAGCAGCAGGGTTGTTGATATTCTCCTCGGTACTGTCCCAAAACATTGCTTGGATATGGGAGCCACGAGATGTTGCTGCTTCAAGACTTTGGTACTTTTGGCCATGAAGTTTGAGCATTGTGAACTTGCGATTTTCCCACTGACAGGTGTTTGGTCATCGCGGAGGACAGGTACTCATCTTGCATACAGTCGCCATATACGTTTTGATAGTATTCAAGTAGGTACTGGTAGTGAACGCGGGACATGAAGAGGGTTTTGGGGTTCTTATCTAGTATTGTTGATTCAAGTATTGGTTCCAGTCCAGTAGCATCCATCATATACTGTGGGTCCTTTACTACTTCTTCAATATCCATTGCATCAGCGGATTCTAACTGGGCTGTTGTTGTTGTTGTACCAGTGTTATTTGCAAGTTCGTGGAGAAATAATGTTTCTTCTCCGCCCATACTTGGTGCCAGACGTCGAACATAGTCAGTAAGATGTACACTCTCAAGGAAACGGTTAAGAACTGTAACCTCGAATGTACCCTTGTTATTTGTATCAATGCTTCCAAGTATTCCGTTGTACCGCTCAAAAGAATAACACCAAATAGCAGGCATCACCGAAAAATCTCGCATTTGCTTGGAATATGGATGTGGCCATGAATATTGGGTGTGACCCATTTTTCGCCATGAAGTCATTGGGCACCTTTACAAAACGCGATGAATTTGGAATGACCTCTTTCGATGTCGGATTTCTGGATAGATGGTCGAACAAGGATACGGCATGCATCAACAAACAGCAACCAGTTTTCATAATCGGCAGTTGGCAATACTTTATGAAGAAGAAAAGGGGAGTGGATAAGAATCTATGTCTTCCAGTCAGCAGATTTCATTTCCTTGAATTTATTTACAATCTTTTTGGTAAGCGTTTCATAACCTGGAGGAACCATGATACCATCGGCAGCTATTTGCATACTTCTGAGCTTGGCATCGTTGAAGTAGTCCTTTTCTAACCATGTGTCCACCATTCTTTTTGCTGTACCAAGGAATAAATTATGCATTGGATCCAGAATGACGCATTGCGGAAGATTCATGTATGGCAAGAGTTGTAGTTCTGAATAACGGGTGCCGTTCCTCTTTTCCAGTCTATTACGTTCTGCCTGTGTTGCTGCTTGGAACCACTCAAAGCCCCATTCCAAGTTTTGCTCTCTTGTAACAAGATTTTCTTCACTTATGTGCAATTCATCAAAGCCTGAGAAGTTTAAACCTTCGCCTGGTACAGGAAGGAAATCCCGATTGCACTTGTAGCACCCACGATTACTCATGGCAGCAGTAAATCCAGCAACCTTTCTTGTGGCAGGCATGTCACACGCGATGGTCAGGAGTGCGGCACGTACAGTTGTTTCTTCCGATTGCCTTTCATGAGTTGTCATTTTGACACCTTCATATAAATCCAGAAGCTCTTCTACCAATGGGGACAGATAGTTGTTCATGGCGAAAGTCTTGGGTTCGCTGGGACCTGGAATTATTCCAAGCAAGATGATGCTCTCCTTTTTTTGTCTGATTTCGCGAGGTAGATTGTAAATAATGGCGTAAATCCCACCAACCTTATATTCTGAATTCTTGAATACCTTAAACCAGTCGACGTTGATACTCAATAGAAGGGAACGGCGGTGCTCCACAAATGATCTTTGTTGGTCCTTGGGTCGATGACTATCAATGGGGTCGGGTATACTGGTCCACATTTCACCATCATAAATATCAGACATTAAATGGGAAGGAACACTGCGGGTACGCCATTTGTTAATGTTTTCCTCGAAATCTGGTCTTTCAAAGAGGACATGCAAGCTTTCTTTTAACGAATTATATGCATATACTTTTATAGGTAGCCCTTTCTTATTGAACAAATCTGGTCTCGCGGCGCATTCTATACATTTGGCTTCTACTTTATCAGAATGGTAAATTTCATGGCAATTTGGACAGATAACGTATTTTATGACATGCTTAGTAAAGTCAGTTATCTTGGTATGGGATCGAATAGTTGAAGGAGTATCGGAATGCGTGATTCGAAGTTGAGCATGGAAAGGAACATATTCCAGCACACCAACAATTTGGACGCGGCAACATTTGACAGATACAATAGATGGAATATAATCGTAAAAGCTTGGATAAAAGTAAGAATTTTACATTCAACTAATTATACATACATAAATGAGTATCACAATTATTCTGTAATTAATAAACTGACATAGTATATATTTATAGAAAAGACTTACAAGAAGTAGCTTCATCATCATGTGCCATAGCTTGCACTAGGAACCTCGTTTATCTCTTGTTCCTGGTCCTGGTAGCTTAATTGGCTAATACTGTTAAATTCTTGGCTCTCTACTGGTTCGAATTCTTCAAAAAGCAGTTCAGCTACAGCGTCATAGATGTTACCGGGATTAGATACATCCTCAGTTATCAAAGGAATGTCTGACTGGGCAAAAACACCATTGGTGATGTCCATTGGGTCCTGATCCTCATCTATTGGTATTGCAGTAGCAGGTATGTCAGGGGACTCATAATGATCAAAATCAACTAAAAACGAATGGGCAATTGGTTCGTATTAGTATATGTATTTCTTATTAAACTAATTATTTCATAAATTGTTTTTATATGCAAACTTACAATATTCATCAGGCTGTTGGTGCTGTAATCCAGCAGGATATTCTTCCACGTTGCTTGGATAATTGTTGTTATAACGCTCTTGCCGTTCTAAAATTATGCATCATGGTAAAAAAAAATGTTAGATATGAAACATAAAGCAATTAGTATATATATATACAAATATTAACTCTTACGTCTAATTTGTTTTCTAGAATCAGCACGTTCATGGCGAATGATGGTTGATGGGTGTTGTAGGATGATATTTTGGCACCCGCTACAAGGACAAGGACGTTGCATTATTAGTAAGAAGGTTTAAAAATATGAAATTGTGTGGAATGGAAATGATACAAGAGTGTGAGGTATGAGATCTTGAAATTTAGTTTCCAATCAGTTTTTATGGAGGGTTATTTATATGTTTTCCTTCACGTACTGCAGATTTGATGAATAATACATGATATATAAATTTGAAATATAGGTTATGGTGGATACAACTGTGCAGCAAGGTGTTCGATGATCATATGAAGATCGACAATATGAAAAGATAATGAACGATGATATGAAAGTTGGCTGCACAGCATAATTTCTGATGGTAATACAAGTGTTAATTTTCTACTTATGATGAAAAATAGAACTAGTGTCTGCAACAACAAAGTATTCTTAAAAAGGTAAAAAATCATAATTTCTCTTTTTTTTGGGTGGGACAGCAGAAAAAAAAACTCAGTGCATTTATTGAGCCACAACCCTATTATAAATATTCTTTTTTTATCCACACATCAAAGATCAAGTTTTTTATTATTCATATTAGAGAAAAAAAGAAAGAGAAGAAAGAGAGAGAGGAGAGAGAATATAATTATATATGAGTAAGTGTGTGTTGTGTGTTGTGTGTGCGTTGTGAGTGTGTGCTGTGTGTGCAGGTGGGAGATGTGAAAAATGATGTTTTTTCAATAGTCCAAATCCAACTGGTATCTTGATGCAATGGCCTAGGCTGGTGCTGTTATAGGTGGTCTAGCATCCTTATCCTTTGGACCATTGTATCGCCTGCGAAGTTCAACGGTCTTCTTGTCAAGACAAGCAAAAAAGTCGTTTACCTAAAGTAAAAAATAATAAGGTAAATTTAGAAACAAAAGTATCCTTCTTTAATAACTAAAAACACCTTACTAGTTCACTCTGCCAAGCTGGTTGTCTAACTCGCAATGCCTTCCATTTCCCATTCTTCTTTTCTTCATTGTCATCTGTCTCATCGTCCGACATAAACTCTTCAGAGAGCACCAGTTCACCTTCTGGATACTCCTTATACTCCCCTTGGCACATCCCCTTATGGAACGCGTCCATCCAGTTAGTTGGTCTCTATATATAACATAAAGTATACTTTTTGTTAACCTCATATCTTTTTTTATTTTTTTTTTTGTATCAATGTTTTCCTAGTACGTTTGTTTTTCGAAGTTCCTGGCGATTTTCTATGCCTCTTTGGGCTTTCTCAGTAGGTAACAAGCAAGATTCCCTTTTGTTATAGTTGAAATGGTTCTGGGAGATCTCCATCAACGTCGAATCCTAGTCAAGAATATAAGGGTAGTTCCCCTTCATATTCTTGGCGATGCTCATGAGGGCGTTCCGCACTGCAGCATTTGGTTCATTGTTAATACCCTGGCCATTATCGTAATCGTACATGAAATCACGCTCCTTATATATCTTGGAAAATTGTCTCTATAGAAAAATAACAAATAATAGTTAATATCAAGCTAATATTATTCTAACAATAGTAAAACGACTGCACATACCGCCAATTTTCCATGCTCCTTTTTCGCCAACGCTGCATCATTCACTGGAGCATCAATGCTGCTGTTGTTTGCTGCTGGAGAAGGTGCAGATGCTTGCTTTGCAAGCTCGAGCACTGCCCTTGTGAGCTGTCCCATGGATTCTTACAATTGTTTTTGCGTTTTGTCTTAATCATTTTGCTTATCATGAAGCTGATCCATGCCCTTCAACAATGTGGATGCAAGTTGCTCTGTGATCGATCTAGTGGTGGTATCACTTGCAACGCTTTCCTGATGAAGAAGCTGAGGTGGTGGTTGGGTAGATGACGATGGGATTGACATGGTTGGTGATGAGGGTGTAGGAGAAGGGGTGGGGGTGGAATTCGACTGTTGTTGCTGTTGCTGTTGTCTTTGTCGTTTAGTTCTTTGAATTGCTTCCATCAGTCTATTGTTAACAGAAGCACGCTTTGAAGCATGTTGAGGAGTTTCAGAGTTGGGAGTTTTGGTAGGGTGGTTTTGTATAATGTTGGAAAAAAAACGATTTGGATATATAAAAAAAGGTATATATGAAGAATAATCTTTATTTATAAACCATTTAAAGAATTATATATAAAAGATTTATCATTAGAAGATACACATTTCGAATTGTATGAAGACAAAAACATAAATGTTTTTTATCGCAATTCGAGAACCTTTCTCTATGAGAAAGAACCACAAAGAGTCACTGCATAAGTTTACGGGGGGAAAACTTACACATTTAGAGGAGGAGAGCAAGTTACTACCGCAACTTAGGTATCCTCATTACCATTCCGGATCGTTCTATAAAGAATATATTTATTTATCTTTTTAAAGTTTGGTCATTAAAAGTTTTTTCAGTCAAAAGATTTTCATTAATATGATTCATCTTTTTTAATCTTTAAATGTTTAAAAAGTAAATAATCAGAAAATAATAAATTATTCTAAAATATAAATATTTTGATAATTTTATTTTTTTTTTCGTTAAAGATAAATTTTAAAAAGATAAAACTTTTTAATTGTTCTATATATAAATTAACATTTAAAAGATATATTATATGAAAGATATAATAATACATGATTTATTTTTAAAATATAATATATTTAATGATGTATCATTTAAAGGTTCTATCTACAAATAAAGATTGTTCTCCTATGTAGGTGTACGTGTGTGTGTTAATAATAACAACGAGCCATAATATTAAAATACCATCCTCTTTATATAGTTTTTCTTCATGTCACTATCAGGTATCAAAACGATTATTCTCAATAAATAATATTCTTTTTACAGTATATGTTGTTTACTCATATCTTAATTATTTTCTATATAGTCATTCATCGATTTTAAAAAAAATAACAAATATCTTATTCTATTTCTTGCATTAACAGCACGATCCAAATTTGGCAATGGAGGTAAGCATATTTCATCATTTAAAAAATATCTCATCAGCATAATAAGGTGGCTATGCATCTCTTTTCTCCCTTTTTTGACTCACTGTTTTTTTTTCTTCTTTATTATTCCCCAACAAGCAAATCTGAATGTTACGTTATGAATGCATCCCTTTTCCTCTATATTGTTTTGCCTTTTACTTTTTCTATCTATCTCCAACACACGAACACGTAGCTCAATGATGTATAGTACTACTTTTTTTGGGGGGAGGGCAAATTAGATTGAATAGAAGACAACAGACGTTTTAAAACAATTAGCTAACACTTTGACAGTACGTGTAGATTTCGACACGTATTTCATAAGGTTCTTTTAGACGATATGGTACCAAGGTCAAGAATATATATATATATATATATATATATATATATATGTGTGTGTGTGTGTGTATGTGTGTGTTCGGAAGGGTGTTTGACATGGCATACTCTTATTCCTATTCTTTCAGTTATTTTTTCCTTTTCTTCTATAGATTAACATGAAGATTGACATGAAGATTTATTTAATGGTAAGTTCTTTTGTATATACTGGTACAGTCACCATTATTAAATGTATTACTATGATTACCTTCCTCACGTTATTTTTTTTGATAGAGTGACACCTTCTGCTCTTCGTCGTTAACACAAGGTAAGATATTCTTTTTGAAACTTTTTAATCGTTTCTTAATAACAATAATTTTCTTTTTATTAATCATAAAAAATGATTTTAGGGTCATAATAGTATTGACTACAACAACAACGGATTGTATCTCTTTTTTATATAAAGGTAAATCATTTTCTTCTTTATGAATACATTACGGAATATGCTTTTCATATATACATGCTAATTATTACTTTTTTTTAATAGTTATTTTCATATAACTGTTGTTAAAACACCACCAGGTACGTTGATTTAATTCGGTCTGATCGTTTACTTTTGATGTTCTTCTTTGCTTATTCCATTAGCTTTATTATTATTATTATTTTTTCTAGAGTAAAATCAAGAGCACGGTTTTTTTTTCAAGAAGTGATAATGATGACGCATTCAATAGGTAAACCGATCGATCTATATGACAGTGAAAAAGCACAGCAATAATGGGATGTGGGTAAAAAAAAACAACAGATTTCATAGGTCCTATGATGAACAGCAAGAATGGCGTAAAAGAGGTAGGACAACCAATAGAATAAAATAGTTTAGCACGATAGTAAATAGAGATAGAAGCAGTATTACTAGTTTTTATTATCTAATAAAAAATAAATAAAATCATTTTTTTTTCTATAATCGTAAATAATGTACATAATGATGGCCAATAAGAAAATAAGGAAATGATGATTCAATGAAAAAAATGATGAATGAAAGCTAGTTAAAGCTTGTAATATATGCGTAACAGCACAAGTAATAGCTCGTAACAGTTCATAACATGCTCATGAAAGCTCGTAACATATGCATAACAGCACAATCAACACCTCGTAACAGTTCATGAAATGTGTTGCTTTTCTGCACTAGACAGGCGCGTAACAGCTCATGACAGCTGGGTTCATAACAGTGCGTAACAGCTCATGACAGTTCATGATAGGGGTGCTGTCACGAGCTGTTATGTGACCTGTCTACTATGAACAGCTACTTTTTTTTGCAGTGATACTAGCTTCTTATATAATATTAAGACAATAATTCCAACCTAAGAACCTAGGTTATTAGTAGATAAACTAATCTCTTAGATAGATCATTCCCATTATCTATCACTATAAAAAAAATTCCTAAAATTTCCTGATTCACAGACTCAGAATCCTGATTTTAGGATACCAGAATATTTTATATCTATCACCAAAAGTAAAAACCTAAAATTAGGTTTTTTTAGGATATGTTTTCCTAAATATTCCCATATCCAGGTTTCTTCTTATTAGGGTTTATATGTTGTTCAATGTTACAATTTTCCTATAGTCTTTTCTTTATAATGAGTAGTTTATTTTAAGTTTTTGTAAACTATAAGTATAATAAGAATATTATTTTATAACTACTCTAATTATTTAAATAAGTTTGTTTCTTTTTTAATTCTCAATTCTTTTAAATCATTATAATGCCTAATCTAATAGATAATTTTAAGGAATTTCATTGTCTTTTATATAATTAGTTATTCAATTAAAATCTTTCTATAGAAAAGTTAGTAAAACTCTTTATTTTGAAAAATGTAGAAGTAAAGAGAATGAATTGTAGGTACTTATTTAAAGTAGAAAATTTACTTTATAGTAAGTAAAAAATAAAGTTAATAAGTGAGATTCTAACTCTAAATAATTTTTTTCATATAAAGCAAAAGCTTACTGAAATTTGTTAGTATTCTATAGAAGATGAGAGGGATTTTTCAAATATAGATCAATTGGTAAGTTAAGATGGTTATACTATAAGGTGTGGGTTTATTATAAGTCCATAATAGTAGTTTGATTTAATGCAAATTTCTAGTCATTTCTGAGATAAAATGGTAATAAAATTGAATGTAAAAATAAAGAGATGGATAAGAATATAGTTGAGAATCTTTTTTATTATTCAAATTTGCTTATATTTATATGTTTTGTCTATCTAATATAATGATATTGTTCACTAGATTATTCTAGTACTATGTTTCACTGACTTTGATTAAAGGACAATTAATATCTAATTATTTAAGTGTATACATATACTTGGTTCTAGATATTTCTTTATATACCTAGTAATAGGTGTATTATCCTATTTAGTAATCATTCTTTATCTTTCTTCTATATTCTAGATTATTAGTAATAAGGAGTAATATAGTATATTATTGGTTATATTATGTTTTATTATAGAATGATGTTTAACTAGTTATTTATAAATAAGTGAATCTATCATATATAAGTAAATCTATCATGTATTAGTGTGGTTTACTACAATTTCTCCCAGAATACCTATGAGTATATCATTTCATTTACCAAAAGAAAATAATCCTAGCAATGTTGATATATTATTAAAGCTATACAAAATTGTAAAAAAATTAAAGATAGGAAGTGTTAACTATGATAAATAAATAAAAGTAATTAATGATCATATCAATTCAGTCACTTATCTGCAACAACAACTACTGCCATTATATACCCACTACAAATGTTGAACTCACATTATCAAAAACTTCCTAATTAAATTTAAAAAGTATAATATATGCCTAAATAGATGTAAAATGTATAAAGATAGAGATGATTCTAAAATATACTAACATTGTACTCCCAATACTAAAAGATACTATAAAAAATACAATAAATTAGGTGAAATAATCAAACAACCTGTAGCCACTATCAAGTAAATATCTATTCTAGAACAGCTTGCTATTTGGTCTATAATCCTAAAACTTCTGCATTACTTTGATATAGCCTCTATTAAGATGTAGATCTAGATGTAATGACCAATGTATTCAATAGGAAAACTTATAAAAAAGCTATAGTTAATTATTTTAATACTGAACTTATAATTACTATAGGAATATATATAGATGGCTTTACTAAATATTGCCTAATAACTGTATGTCATTTTATTATCTTGAATTTTCCTCCATTAATTAGAATAGAACAGAAATATATACTCTAGTCCTGTATAATATATAGAAGCCATTCCCTAGTAGACCTTTGTAGATTTTTATAACTAGCAGTTGATAAATTTAAGATCCTTTAAGATCATGGAATG
>JAIXMP010000104.1:0-12394 GCA_025677815.1 Phascolomyces articulosus | reverse complement strand
CTAGTGCCCATGGAAATAACAGATGAACCACCTATTTCTGCTACTATAGAAGATGTTGACGAGGGTTCCATATTGGGAGTGATCAAGTCAGTTGAAGATGAGGAAATTGTCAATTTAAATGAATTAGCATACCTAGATGATGAAGAAGAAATAAATGACAATGATGATACTGAAGACATAGATGAGTATACTGCATCAAATAATAGTAAGTATTTATTATATAAGTTATATAATTATAAAGTAGTGAAAAAATATTAATAGAGTTTGTTTTTTTTAGATGAAAAGGGTATCCTTACCTTCTTGCAAGCTTTTGCTGTAATCTTTCATTTGTTGTACTTATCAAATGTTGTGGCCACTAAACTTCTAGAAGCTTTCAACATAGTCTTGATCATGTTAAACTTCGATTCTCATCTCCATACCACCCCATCCACTGTCTGTGCTAATACCAAAATGACTGATTTTACTAAAAACATTGTGAAATACATCATTTGTCCTACTTGCTATGAGGTGTATGACCAAAATGATTTGACACCCACATCAAAATGTACAAAATGCACCATGAACACTGCTTTATTTGATAAAAAAGGTCAACTAAAAAAAGTATATACATACCACCCATTAAAAGAAAGCCTGTATATGCTTTTTGAACGACCTGATTTCAAAACAAACATTAATAAATGGCATATGCATAATGTTCCTTCCTATCTTATGTCTGATATTTATGATGGTGAAATATGGACAACTATACCTGACCTAGATACTCTCCTGAATGAAGAACCCAAACCTTTTGTTGCACATGACTGATCTATCTTGTTGATGATTAACATTGATTGGTTCTAGGCATTCAAGAACTCAGTATACTCCATGGGGGCCATTTATGCAATTGTCCAAAATTTGCTACATAAATTGCATAACAAGAAGGAGAATATAATCTTGGTTGGCACAATCCCTGGGCCGCATGAACCAAAGACTATTATAATGAATAACTACCTAAAGCTATTAGTGGATGAACTGGAGGAATTGTACAAAGGTGTAAGAATGAAGACATACCAAAGCCAAAACAGTAAAAGGACTATCTGTACTGCCCTGCTGAATATTGCTTGTGATATGCCTACTGCTAGAAAGATTGCTGGTTTTACATCTGCTGTGAGTCGATGAGGATGCTATAAGTATGATCGGGATTTCCTTCC
The DNA here is from genome assembly GCA_025677815.1 of Phascolomyces articulosus. Lineage (NCBI taxonomy): Eukaryota > Fungi > Mucoromycota > Mucoromycetes > Mucorales > Lichtheimiaceae > Phascolomyces > Phascolomyces articulosus. The sequence goes on along the minus strand of JAIXMP010000104.1, from coordinate 11,204 downwards.
TATTCAGGGTGAAGGTTTAAACTTTTTAGGTTTCTCTCATCAACAAATAAATGAAGAACGCCTTGTTATGAAAGAGCAAAACAGATGATAGGGTGCTGATTGGAAAGCAGAAAGTATGCTAGCAAGATGAAAAGAACTCAAACAATAGTATGGCATGTGATATACTGAATTACATTGATTGTCATACTTTGACACCCTAAGATGTATAATAATCAACCCCCTTTATAATTTATTCCTTGGAACTACCAAAAAGATGGTTGGCATGTGGTTGGACAAGAAGTACTTGACTGATGCAAAGCTGAAAAGTATATAAGTTGCTGCTGATAGTATAATGGTGCCTCCAGGATATAATACACTTGCCAATAAAATTGAATCTGGCTTTAGTTTAATAAAAGCTACCAAATAGAAAACCTAGATTCTTATATACTCCCCCTTTATCCTTCATAGAGTGATTCAAAAAGCTGATTTTGAAAATTAGATACTGTTTGTTGATGCATGTCATATCCTAGTTCGACCTTCCATTGAAAGAAATAATATCCAAATTGGCCATAACAAGTTGATCGACTTCTGTAAAGGGGCACAGAGGTTGAATGGTGATAAATGGGTAATACTAAATATGTATGCATATATCTATCTTACTAAACAGATGTGCGATTTTTCAGTTATCCCTACTGTATAGTGCTATTCATTTAAATAGTATAACAGGATGCTTGGAAGTATTGACACAAACAACAAGGGAACTTTCAAGGTTACTGTCGTCAATCATTTCCTTGAAAGTGTACATCTTTCTGATCATATTCGACGCCTAGAACCAAAAATAGGTGAAGCAGAGGTTGCATTCCTACATTAACTTGTCAAAAGTCCTAGCGCAACAACAACATTAGCACGTCTTGCCTCTTCTGATGCCATGGACATTGAAGAAATCATGAAAAATCTGCAAGATATAGTGAATGTAATAGGACAAGAGTGGATGCCAGAATCTGCCATCTAGGGCAAGCAAAAGCCTGTTATAATATCTTAGGATCATTATAAGCACCTCGTCGAATATTATAGCAAGAGATATAGTGAGAGGTTCTGTCATCAATATTCTGAAGAGTTCTACCAAGGCAATGTATAGATTACTTCAAGAATCTAAAAGTTTACTTAGGTCAAGATCCATAGTCAAATATACTGAAGTGTTGAAGCTACAAGTATTTGTAGGTCACATATCTATGCTTTATTTGTTGCTAGCCTGGACAACAGTAGAAACCAACAAGAAGAAAACCCACTGCCATCTCTCTTTGCTGGCTAAGTCCTATATTATTTTGAGCATAAGCTTCGTTCTAAGGGTCTCCATCAGTTCGCTATGGTTCATTATTACAGACAACTCAGTTCACAACATCTTATTGACACAACTGGTGTAGAATTGTAGAAAGATTCATTCGATGAACTAAGTTACTATTCTATCCTTCTGATTGCTCATATATATGCCCCATTCACATATGTAAAATATAAAATAGGTAATAGGTTAGCTGCAATTCCACTTAAACCCAAATTACATCTTAATTAACTGTACTTTCCTCTTTTTTATTCCTCCCTATCTTTTTGGCATATTTTATCATCACATCTCCTCACTCTCTCTTATTATATAAATACTCCCACATATATATATTTTTTATATTTTATACTTATCTTTTTTCTCTTATTATATTATACTCTTTAAAATAAATAAAAACAAAAAAGCTAGTCTTTTTGTGGAAAAAGAAAAAAAGGTGTTTTATTAATTTTTGTAAGACAGAAAGCTGAAAATATTAATACTGATTATTATTCTTACTTCAACTCCAAAAAAAATCATTGTTGTAACTAACAAATTATATAAAAATAATCTATCATCATTAATCACTACAATAAAAAAATATACATTCATATGATACATGATTTTTATGCCTTTTTGGATGATTGTTTTGTGAAAATTCTTGTTTGGAAATTAAAAATAGTATATTATTATGGAAAGATATATAAAATATAAATACCTACTTGCAAATGAACAACACCCTATAAACCTTGCTTTTTTTCAATACATCCTTTTTTTTAACAACAATAATATCTTCACATTCTTCTCATAGTAATACTCCTGTTTTCGAGGCATCACCCTCCTTTCCCCCTCTTTCTACTCTATTACCACTACCAGCATCACCTCATCTACAAGTCATGTCACCACCACAATCAATATATTCTTTATCACAAGATTTCCTACCCCTTTTTTTTGATGAATCAGAAATAGAAGTACAAGAAGTAGAAGAAGACGAGCATACAGATGCTGAAACTATATAAGAACTAATAAAACCATAGTGTTAAAAATTAGCAGTAGAACTTGTTTTTTAAAACATTAATTTTTTAGTGCTTGGGAAGGGGACATTAGTCAAATTGAGGTCTATCTTACTATGGAGTAATAGATTGAGCAGGTAGAAGAGCAGCTTGTTGATCTTCTTCATAAGCAGCATAATTTGTATATATTTCTTGCATAATTTTTTTTAGTTGGTAAAAAAGAAACAGTATGGTGCTTACTCATCTTATAATTTTAACTAGGATTTTATGGGCACTTATATAAGTTGAATCTTAGTTGAGTGCTACTCTTAGCTTAGATGATATGCTGTTCTTGATAGGAGAATGTGTGCATCTCACCCAGTTGCTAAATAGGTAGATTTTATTGCATTTTTATATTACTTTTTGCAATATATGCATATGTTTGCATAAGCTGTTATTTTGGTACTAATGGAATATATAAAAAGAACATTTATAGGTAGACCAGTAGAAGGGATAGAGAGATCTGGTAGTAATGGCAGATTATACTTAGGAAAATGAAGATGCGATCAATTCAATTAGTTTTCTTTTTTTTATATAAATAAAAATATTATATATATAACAAATATTACAAACACTAAAAAATAGGATTTATCATATCCCTTATAATAAAGGTAATAGGTTAAAATAAAAAGAGATTTATTTTTTTTAAAAGAAAAAAAAGATGGAGTAAATGGCATAATAGAATCTGAGTAACTTTTTTTTTGAAAAGTAAAACAAGTAGTATACTCCTAACTATGTAGTTACTAAAATAAATATATATTATGGTATTGCATTAAAGCTCATTATAGCTTATTTATACCATATTAAAGGTAGCCCCTGATTTTAACCCCAGACATATAAATAATATAATAAGCTATAATATGCATTTAAGGACCCTGTTTTTGCAGTGTATTATTATATAGAGAATACTATATCCATTATTATTAAGAAAATATCTATAGATAATATGGTTATAATCATCTAGGGCAATGAGGGGATATATAATATAGGGATAGATGGGGATCATCAAAATAGGATAGTTAATCAACCCATCCATCTACAGATAAACCTATAGGAGAAATATTTTACCGACGCGATCTGGTTGGTCGACCCAGATTCCTGGGTTTGAACTGATGTCGTGAAGTCACGTGACCAGCTGATGACGAATTTCTTTCAAAATTCGCCTCAGTCGCGATAACCAGTAACTAGGTCCTCTGGTGTAATGGTTAGCACTCAGGACTTTGAATCCTGCAATCTGAGTTCGATTCTCGGGAGGACCTTAAGGATGTTAAATTAATTTATAAGTATTATTTTTATGATTTTTGTTGTATTTTTTATAAGTTTGTCATGTATATATTTTGACGGAAGTCCAAGCCAACAATACAAATAGCAATTAATAACAAATAAATATAAAATAAAGAGTAACAGATAGATGATGTTTATTTAATAAAGACCATGGGGATATTTATATGTTTTCTAAACTACTAAAGATATGATATATATGATGTAATGGATCATGATAATAATAGAATAATGCTAAGTGTCTTAGCACTAGCGATGATACTAATGATAACAATAATTATGATGATAACGATGATGCCAAGCAGAGGTTGCTAAGCATTGCAAGAAGTATTCAAAATGGAAATAATGATGATGGTTATTTTTAGATTAATAACTGCGCAAGAAGTATATAAAAAGGAAGACGTTACACCAAGGAATCTTGGCTATGACAATATCCCCTTCCTAGAATGATGTTTGTCCTCGAACATTAAGGAAAGTTGACTAGCAGCATCCAAATGGCAACGTTCAGAAGCACGAGCAGCAGTAGGATCATACCAAGGGTCTGATGAAACACTGGAATTGATATGGATAGGTCGTAAATGATCAGTATGGACCTAAGAGTGGTAAGTTTGACCATTTAAATCTTGGACTTGATAAATATCTGTTTCTTGGTTTATAGCAATAATTTTAAATAGACCCTTCCAATTATATTCTAAACTGAGCTTATTCTCATGCCTCATCAAGATATGATCACCAATAGAAAATTTTTGGGGCCGAAGAATAGAATCCCACTTGGCTTTATCCTTTTGAGCATTATCTTGTAACCATCATTGTGCTAAAGCACGAACTTCCCATAATTTTTGGACCTCAGGGACACGGCCTTGGACCATGACAGAATCAGTAATTTCTTTATCATTAATTTTAATAAAAGGAGGTAGAATATCACCAGGTAATTTAGGGTTGACACCATAAACTAAAAAATAGGGGCTGTAACCAGTTGTTCGATGTTTGTGGACACGACAAGCAAAAACAGCAGGTTCTACAAACTGATCCCAACAGTGGATCTGTCCATGAGCATATTTATGTAACATCTGTTTTAAAATACTATTGGTACGCTCCACTTTCGAATTGGTTCTTGGATGAAATGCACTTATCAACAAATAATTAACCTTGAGGCGTCCCAAATAAAGATTTAGCACCTTAGACATAAAATTAGTACCATGATCCGTTAGGATTTCAGCGGGACAGCCAAAAGGTAGTACAATTTCCTGGTAGATAAAGTTTGCAATAGCTTCACCAGTGGCATCTGGAATTGCACAGGCAATCGTCCAATTAGTAGCATAGTCAACAGCAACAAGAAGCCAATGGTTACCAGAAACAGTAGTAGGTAGTTCTCCAACAAAGTCGAGATGCCATCGTGAAAAAATGGGAGGAACGTCCAATGGTTTCATTGGGGCATGATGATGGTTACGATCAGTATTAGCAGCAAGTTGGCACTGTGGGCACGCAGCTAACCAACCCTGAATATCAGCACGCATATCAGGCCACCACCAATGTTTACGCATTAATTCAAAAACAGTAAGATTACCAGTATGGCAACGGATTTATGAAAATCTTGAACTAAGTCAGCACGACAAGCGAACAGTACATACCGAGCTTCTTGAATTTGGTTTCTGATTTTAACAATTCGAAAGACTTGACTATCACGGACAACAAATTTATCCTTATATTTGAGTAAAAGATCTTTATATGTGGCAGGCCATTTTTCTTCTTCAAAGGTATAAAATTTAGGCCAATCAGATTCCTGAATAGCCTTGACTGCATATAGATAATCAGGTTCAAGTGATGTTTCTGAGGTCATGCAATTTGGACCATCCCTTCTTGATAATAAATCAGGAACATGATTGTCACGACCTGTTTATATTGGATGTCAGGATCATATAGTTCAATTTCAGTGATCCAGCGGGTCAGTCTTGGAGTGGGCTTAGTTTTAGTATGAAAATACTTCAATGGATGATGATCAGAATAAACTATGTAACGACGGCCATCAATAAAGCAGCGCCAGGTTCATAATGCATGTAGAATTGCTAAGAGCTCCCTTTCTTAGGCAGGATATCCTCTTTCCGCGACCGAAAGTTTTTTTGATTCAAATGCCAAAGGGTGTAGGTGACCATCATCGTCGTTTTTTTGTAAGAGAACAGCACCCACAGCAAAATCACTAGCATCAGTTTCAATAATATATAGAGCATCTGGATTAGGTGGCACCAAGATAGGGGCAGCAGTTATGCGATCTTTAAGATTATCAAAAGCCACTTGACAATTTTTTGTCTAAACAATTACTCTTTTCTTTGCTCCTGTTCCTTTTGTTAAGTCAGTCAGTGGTGCAGCCAAAGAAGCAAACCCTTTTATGAATCGCCGGTAATGTGATGCCAATCCAATAAATTGGCGAACCTCTTGAACATTTGTTGGGATTGGCCAGTCTTGAATAGCTTGTACCTTTTTCTTTGATGGTAAAATACCACGCGCGGAAACCTGAAAACCAACGAATTCTAGTTCTGTCTTGAACAAATCACACTTTTTCAAATTAGCTACAAGCTTTGCTTCACATAGTCGTTCCAGTACACACTGTAAATAATGATAGTGATCTTCCTTGTTCTTGCTGTAAATCAATATATTATCAAGGTATACCATGGCAAACTTGTCCACACAGTCACCAAGCACGGAATTCATAGTCTTCTGGAACACTGGGGGTGCGTTCATTAATTCAAAAGGAAGTACAACCCACTCATATGATCCATAGCGAGTATTGAACGTAGTTTTCGGAATGTCTTCTTTTCGGATACGTATTTGATGATAACTACTTTTTAAATCGATGCTTGAATAGTATTTGGCACCATAAAGTTGCTCCAGGCATTCATCAATATGAGGGAGTGGATGCGATATACGTTTTGTTACCCAGTTAATAGCACGGTAGTCAATGCACATTCTCATGGAACCATCCTTTTTATGTACAAACAAAACTGGAGCACCCCATGGTGATGAACTTGGGCGGATCAGGCGTAATTCTAGCAATTCGTTGATCTGTTTGCGTAATTCAGCTAATTCCAAAGGGCTCATCTTGTAAGGTGGACGAGAGATTGGATCGGCATCGCCAGTGTCAATTACATGCTCAACACCACGTGTTGTATCCAACATACAATGGCTTCACAATAAATAATAATTCTTCATTATTATTATTATTATTACTGTCATTCACCCTATATCTCACTTGTGCAGTGATTCTATTTGGATAATTACTTATGTTACACACAGTATTGCACCATCCTCTTTCACATATTGTTAATTATGCTGGATCACGCAATCCTTCTAATGATATCATTCATGGTCTACTTAAATATACTGTCCTCATAACACACAATCCAAATGATGCAATCTATATTCTAATATTACACCATAATGTGCAAGTTGTGATAGTCCATCCATGATGAGCACTTTCTTATAAATAGAGAGATTATTTTTTATCTTAATAAACTTCAGTGGATTATTTCGGGTCTCGTTGACTTATCCCGTCTCCTTTTATTCTTTTTATTGATTGATTTCTCACTGATACAACACCATGGTCTGGAGGTAATCCTGGAAGGGCATCTTGGAATACATCATCAAACTCTTCAATTAGTGAGGTAGCTGGATCTTGGATTGTAACGTTATTTTGAGCAGTGTCATTTGGACGAACATAACATAGAAACATTTCGTCGATGTAATTATGACGTTTAAGCCAGTGGATTTGTCAATGGGATAGTAGATAAGTAATGTCTGGAACTTCACGTTTATGAGTGGGATGAATAATGAAATCATTATGATCCATACTAATACGCCATGTATCTAGATCCCAATCGGGTATTGGTTGAACCATCTTGAGCCAGTTACGTCCAAGGATCAGATCAAATTTAGTATTAAGAACATATGCATCCATAGTGTGCTTGTAACCTTGTGCGTCTAGTGGTAGTGTAACTTGTTTGTTAATAGTCAGGATATGTCCACCAGCAGTTTCCACTTCTCAATTTGGAATCAAACGTGTCGGTAATCCAGTAGCAAATTTGGAAGCAACATATGAACCAGAAGCACCAGAGTCAATTAACACTTTAGCAGGACAACCATTGTAAGACATTAAATACAGGGGTAAATCAGATTCTTTTATTGAAAGTAAGGAATTAAAATAATTTTTATCTTCTTCTAATGTCTGTTGTAACACCTTGGATTCTTGATCATTATTTTCAGATAAATCAATTAAATCAGTTTCTAGAATATCGGAAGGAAGAGACTTGGCCACATTAAGGGATGACTTAGGGGATGGAGTGGAGCGCGACAGAACTCCCTTTAATTCTGACGTGCTTGGTCGTTTCCCTGGTTGGATCGATATTGTTGGTTGCCTTGGCAGCTGCTAGAACGACTTGGATTAAAGGACCGATTAAAATGTGTACGACCAGGAGGAGAAGGACAGGATCGAGCAATGTGGCCCATACCACCATAATTATAACATTCCTTGTTATGATCATTGGAGCCCTAAGGATTGCCTTGCTGTCAGCCATTGTAGTTTCCGTGACCTGACAAGTGCCATTGTCAAGGTCCTCTTGAGCGGATGGCGTCCAGATCCATTGGTGCAACACCAGAGGAATGCAAATATTCTGGAGTTAACTGTGGAGGTACTTGTTGGGTGTGTAATGCATAACCTGGCTGTTCACGCAAAATGGATTGACTATGAAGCTGGGCTGCTTCAACTGCCAATGCCAAACGCATGGCTTCATCAGTGGAAGTAGGGAAACGGGTCATCACCAGTAGGCGGATATTTGGGGATAAACCACGTTGAAAACGATCCATAGCTTCTTTATCCATTATGGAAGGAACTGATGCCCAAGCTGCCTGAAATTGTGACACAAAGCTTGCTACTGTACTTGTTTGAACCAAGGATACTAACCAATCACGAGCCAATTGGAGTCGATTCGGAGGACTAAAGTTTGCTAAAAATCGTGTCTTGAATACCGACCATTCGTCACAATCCCCAATTAATTCCTGTTGGTGCCACCAGGTATCAGCCTCATTACGTAGCAATGTGGCTGCATAATCCACCCATTTATGATCATCCAAATTTGCCATTTCTAAATATCGTTCTACTGATCATACCCAGCCAGTTGCAGCATCTAACCCACGATCACCATGGTACATGTTAGGTTCACGTATATGAGCATGGAAGGTGGGACCGGAATCCTGCTTTTCCAACAACTTGGTTAGTGCTTCCATAATCAACTTGTTTTCCACTGACATTTTTAATACTGGATCCTCGAATGGTGATTCTTCTATTGTTGTAAAATTTTCTTGTTCCTCTTCTGATTCGGTCAGTGGATCGTTGTTTGTTCGATAGTTTTTAAAATCAGGTACATTCGTATTTTGTTCAGGTAGGTATTTTCTTGGCATAGAATTTTTTTTTTTTCTTTCACTACCAATTGTCGTGTATATATTTTGACGGAAGTCCAAGCTAACAATACAAATAGCAATTAATAACAAATAAATATAAAATAAAGAGTAACGGATGGATGATGTTTATTTAATAAAGACCATAGGGATATTTATATGTTTTCTAAACTACTAAAGATATGATATATATGATATAATGGATCATGATAATAATAGAATAATGCTAAGTGTCTTGGCACTAGCGATGATACTAATGATAACAATAATTATGATGATGACGATGATGCCAAGCAGAGGTTGCTAAGCATTGCAAGAAGTATTCAAAATGGAAATAATGACAATGGTTATTTTTAGACTAATAACCGCGCAAGAAGTATACAAAAAGGAAGACGTTACACCAAGGAATCTTGGCTACAACAAAGATAAAACCACACAGAGAACCATGGAGAGTGTCATAGCCAAGATTCCTTGGTGTAACGTCTTCCTTTTTATATACTTCTTGCACAGTTATTAGTCTAAAAATAACTATTGTCATTATTTCTATTTTGAATACTTCTTGTGATGCTTAGCAACCTCTGCTTGGTATCATCATCACCATCATAATTATTGTTATCATTAGTATTATCACTAGTGCCAAGACACTTAGCATATTCTATTATTATCATATCTATTATATTATATATATCATATCTTTAGTAGTTTAGAAAACATATAAATATCCCCTTGGTCTTTATTAAATAAATCATCTATCATTACTCTTTATTTTATATTTATTTTTATTAATTACTATTTTATTGTTAGCTTGGACTTCATCAAATATATACATGTAAAATAACCACATATTACCTTTACAGGTAATACCACAATATTATGAAAAAAACACATTATTATTTTTTAGTTCTCTCCTAAGATAAGTGTACAGAAATAAAATCCTATATAGAGATCAAATTACCATATATAGGAACCTATTTATATGTATATAAGTAAACAAGATGCATAGAATTCATTGATCATAATTTCAAACTCCGTTAATTATAGAATTAATATGAAATTAGCTCTAAAAATTTTGTTTTAATTATATTCTTATATTCTTATTATAAAAACTATTATTTTTACTATTTTAATTTAATTAGTTGATTATTATTACTAATCAATCAATTTCAGTATAATATTCTGTAATTTTTTAATTAATTATGGGTAATAATAATGTATCTAAAATAAAATATTATTATAATTGTTTTAGCTTAGTGGTATTATATTACTTTCTAAGCTGTAGGTACTAGTTCGATTTACACTATAGTTTTTATTTTACTAACTTTTTTATTAAAAAAATTAAATAAATTTTTTAAAATCTTAATTTAAAGTTATTCTTTCCTTTTTTCACTTTATTTATTTCCTTTTTTTTACTTTACTTTTTTATTTTTATTTTTTAAAAAAATGCATCAATCTAAAGGAATCCCAATATCTACTAAAATACATAAAATGTTTCCTAACTATAGTACTACTTTAATATAAGTTATATAATATATTTTATAAAAATTAAAGAGAAAATAAATAAAATATTAGATAGAGAAATAAATAGATAGATAGATAAATAGATAAATAGATAGATAGATAGATAGATAGATAGATGGATGGATGGATAGATTGGATAGATAGATAGATAGATAATGGATAGATAGATAAATAGATGGCTAATTTTTTTTTTAGATGGCTACTTGAAGAAGGAATTTTTTCCAGACATGCTCCTAATTGCCCTAATGGTTTGCCTATGTATCCTACATTTCCTTCTAGTAGAAATCCTTTATGGCGTTGTACAAGATCTAATTTTGTCAAGGATTAGGCAAAAGGTCTCAAAGTATAGAAATGGATCTTTTTTTAGTAGTAAAAAAATTGAACTCCATAAAGTTATGCTGGTTATATACTTTTTCCTTGCCTAATGTGAACACCATCAAATTATTAACTTTATGGATCTGGCCCCTGATACTGTTACTTTAATAATCAATGATATCTATTTACTTATGGAAGGTGATTTAAAATTAGATGATATGAAGATAGGTAGGCTTTTATTTCCTTTATTATAGAAAATAATTAATTATAATACTAATAAGCTTTATAATTTTTTA
>JAIXMP010000103.1:0-12474 GCA_025677815.1 Phascolomyces articulosus | reverse complement strand
TACAAGACCACATCCTTTGGAGACAAGGAAAAACACCAAGAATTGTCTTAACCACGTTGGAAGCACAAGAAGCCATTTTTGCATATCATTCACATGCACTAGGTGGACATTTTGCGTTTGAAAACACCTACCAGAAAATCAAACAAAAATACTATATTCGCGGTTTATCAAAAATGATCAAAGAATATATCCAACAGTGTGAAAGATGTCAACGACAAGGACCAAAACAAAATCTGGAACCTTTGAACCTGATACCTGTGACAACAAAAATATTCTATTACATCCAAATTGACGCCAAGTATGTCAAGCAAAGTCAAGGAGGATACCGATACCTTTTGTCAGCATTTGATCTATTTTCCAAATATGTCATGAGTAAACCAGTACGATTTTTAAATGGTGCTGAAGTTTCTATTTTTATCCTCGACATAGTTTGTACCCACGGCACTCCACACATCCTTCATACCGACGGAGGGAGAGAAAACATCAACGGAATTGTTCACGAAGTTTGCAAACAATACAATATACAACATAGACAAGGCTCAAGTTACAATAGCCATAGTCAAGGCGGAATTGAACGATGGCATCGAACCGTCAATCAGATGTTGAAACGTCTACCGAACGAAGAAAAATCTAAATGGGACTTGTATATACAACCACTTTTATTTGCATACCGAACTATACGACAAGCAAGTACGAAGCAAACACCCTTTTTCATGGTCTATGGAAGAGAAGCATATACCCCATTCGACAACACGTTCCGAAAAGAAATTCCAATTACCAACATGGAACACACAGAAGCCGTGCTAGACCAATTCCAATCGCATGTAAACAAATTACACAACGTACGAGAGAACGCCGCAACAGAAATCAAACGGGCACAAGAAAAACAAAAGAAGCAGATCGATCAGAAAATTCTCAAGCAAGGATCCGAATTAAAACGGCCATTCAAGGTTGGCGACCACATAGAAATATACCAATCATGGATAGCAGATACTTGGGCAGGAAAAATAGAAGACAAATGGCAAGGCATTTATTTGATTCATAAAATCAACAAAAGAGGTACCTACAAGTTGAAAACATTAGAAGGGACCTTCTTGAAGCCAAGTTATCATGGAAACAGACTTCGTTTATATTCCTTACCCCACAACACGGAATACCGATTACCAAGTTACAAGGCATCAATGAATTTAATTACTTGGGATCTTGGAATCTATCCTCAAAAAGGCAGGCAATTTGATGGCAACAACAACGACACATACATGCATCAAGTTGATCAATCAACAACATCAAATGAATTAGATGATACACCAACATCAGAAATTGACAATATACAACATTCACCACGAATTAACAAAATACAAAAGCAAAAATTGCGCACGAACAACAATGCAATTAAAAACAAACAACCACAAAATTCAAAAGATCAGCAAAAGAAACAGGTTCAACTTCAGGAAGTGAAACCATACATCCAGTTACCTGTGCGACGAATCTATTATCAATAATCATCAAAACAACAAAAACAATACAAACACAACAAAAATATAACGTTACAACCACAACAAATTGATCGATCCATACACGATGTTACTCAAATCAAACGACAATTCAAAAAAAAAAAAAAAAAAAAATAATTTCAAACATCATTAAAAACGGATGAAATCACCAAAACACACAGTGTATTCTTACAATCAATAAGTATATTGATGGGATTGTCGACACATACAGAGTATCTTACGATCAACAAGTACCAATGATGGGATAGCCGAACCATACAGAGCGATTTATCAAACACACATACATCAATACAATTTAAACTAAAAAGAATCGCCGACACATACAGAGCATCTTACGATCAGGAAGTACATTGATGAGATTACTGACACACACAGCACATCTTACGATCGATAATACAATTGATGGGAATACCGACACATACAGAGTGATTTTATGATCCAGTCCATATTTACACTACATCAACAAAGGATGGAAACACCGATGCATATACAGAGTGTTTTTACGATCCAACAAAGTTATAACAACAAAGAAATGTAACACTTGGACACATATAGAATCAATTAAACAAAAGTAACGTTACATACAAAAACAACACAACAGATCGTCATACAACACTGTACAATATCCTAATCAAAAAAAAAAAAAAAAAAAAAAAAAAAAAAAAAAACTATAAAAAGAAGACAAAATCAATCAACAAAATCAACAAATTACGTCAATGATTTCCGCCATCACCCTGCTTACTATTATTATTACATCCATCTATTACTATCTTTTGCCTTATCTTATCGAAGTTATCAAGATGGATAATCATCGTCACTTAGAAGAACTCAATACTTCTTTACATCCTATTTATAATTGGCCTCTGACCACGAACACTACCCATATTGAGGATGACCCTATGGATGACGACACCCCAGATTTTAACATACACAATCCTGCGCACGTCGATCTCTACAGCATCATGGATAACAATTTCAACGTATCCGTATACGAACAGGCCCGCCTCATAGCCCTTTACACCAAAATAAATGAAATCATCAGAAACCAAAATTTATTACAACAACGACTACAGATTTTGGCACAAAAAGCCATCCAATACTCTAACGATGCGATGATTCAACCTTGCAGTTCAGAAGCGGAACGCTGGCGAAGAGCCGATCTGATGACCTTTTTGATGCAAGACTCATTTCTTCCACAACCTCAAGTACCAAATTGCTTGAATTGCAAAGCTGCCCTCTCCGCCCAAGGTGATGAAATCGGAATATATTTCCACCCAGCTGTAGCTCAACCACAACAACATCAACAATAACAGCAATTATAAGAGAATCTCTCTCTCTCTCTCAAACAACAACAGCTACTACAACTACTACAACAATAACGAACAAAATCAAAAAAAAAGAAGATAATACAATCAAAAACAATCAAAAACAGCAGTTTTTATTATCAATGTTATCATTATCATTTTACCCAATATCCCCAATTTATATATATACATAATTATCATTGTAGTTAATCTTTTGTTGTAAATTATATATCTTTATTATAACTTGTTGATAAAGTTTATCCAAATATATTATATACAATTCTGTGACAAAATTCATGATTAACATTAACGATGTATTCTATTTTAAAGTGGAGTCCACTTTACTGAACCTGGGGAGTGTGTGTAACTAAAATTTCACTTCACCAAATATCTTATTATTTCCTCTATTATTATTTCCCCACATATTCACCATTCTCTCTTATCCCTCATATTACCATTTTGTAGATCCATATCATGTGGATCATCCAATTATTTGTTATTCCCCTATTTAGTATTATCACATATTCTTATTATTATATATATTCATATTATCTTATACTGCGCAACATCTTTTAGTAACTGCGGTTACAAGATCAATTGATCTGTCAAATCAATAACAGTTACTGCGCAACTATTTCAAAAACATATAAATACCCTTCAACTTTTGATTCAATAAATCTTTACCTTATATTTACCTTACAATTATCTTTAATTTGAATTATATTTTGGTCACTTAACGCCCACACAATTGGCTTGTTTTAATTTCATATTATTCATTTCAGACTTATAAACTAAGAGTCTTATCATAACATAAATAACAAAATTGTTATTATTACTCTATTGAATTGATCCAAGACATCGATTCTACTTTATATTCTTGATTATATTAAGACATAACGTTTTCATAATATCCCTGAACCTGATCTGCTTACATATAAAAGCATTATAACATCAAATATTATCTAAAACCTTTCTCCTTATAAATAATCATCTCAAACTACCGTTCACAATAAACGATATTATTGTTGGTGCTTACTAAATCATAACCAAAACCTATCATAACCTATCTCTATACACACTTTTAATAAGTACAGACCTAAAGGTTACACCATGCAGTTACCAAAATAAATATATACTGTAGCATCACATTAAAGCTCGTTATAGCTCGTTCATACTATATTAAAGGTAGCCCCTAATTTTAACCCCAGATATGTAAAAAATATAATGAGCTATAATGCACATTTAAGGACCCTGTTTTTATAGTGATAGTTATGATTATTAAGGGTAATGATAGGATAACACAACATAGGGATGGATAGGGATCATTAAAAATAAGATAGTTGATCAACCTATCTATCTATGGATAAACCTTTAAGAGAAAAAATTCACTAATGCAATCTAGTTGGTTGACCTAGGTTCTTAGGTTTGAATCGTCGTCTTGAAGTCACGTGACCAGCTGATGACGAATTTCTTTCAAAATTCGTCTCAGACGCGACAAACGCGTTCAAGGTTACTTGACCGAGTGGTCTAAGGTGTCAGACTTAAGATCTGATCCTCGAAAGAGGGCGTGGGTTCAAACCCCACAGTAACCATAGTTAGTATTATTTATTAAATTTTATTTATTTTAATTATTGTCATAACTAAGAATACTTGTGTTACCTCTTTCCTTTTTAGATACTTCTTGCGATTATTTTATTTAAAAATAATCATCGTCATTATTTTCTTTTTCAATACTTCTCATGAGCTATAGTAATTGTTGCTTAGCACTTAATGTCATATTATCGTTGTTATAATTAATGCATAGCATTAATTATTATTACATCATTATATTATTATCATTATCATATCTGTAGCAGTTTAGAAAAAATATAAATACTGGAGCATTTTATTAAATAAAGTACATCAGATATCTATTCTAATTTCTTATTATTACCTTTGTGGTATTATTCTTCATAATCTTATTTACCTGTGTGGCTATTATTCTTTGTGGTCAGATTCTCCTTTGTGGTTATATTACTTCTGTGTGGTCCTTACTATAAATTGATCTTTATGGTTTCTATCTATAAAAAAAATATGACATTATGTGTTGTGTCATAGCCAAGATTCCTTGGTGTAACGTCTTCCTTTTTGTATACTTCTTACGCAGTTATTAGTCTAAAAATAACCATCGTCATTATTTCCATTTTGAATACTTCTTGCGATGCTTAGCAACCTCTGCTTGGCATCATTGTCATCATCATAATTATTGTTATCATTAGTATCATCGCTAGTGCCAAGACACTTAGTATTATTCTATTATTATCATGATCCATTACATCATATATATCATATCTTTAGTAGTTTAGAAAATATATAAATATCCCATGGTCTTTATTAAATAAACATCATCCATCCATTACTCTTTATTTTATATTTATTTGTTATTAATTGCTATTTGTATTGTTGGCTTGGACTTCCGTCAAAATATATACATGACAATTGGTAGCAAAAGAAAAAAATTCTATGCCAAGAAAATACCTACCTGAACAAAATACGAACTACCTGATTTTAAAAACTATCAAACAAACAACGATCCACTGACTGAATCAGAAGAGGAACAAGAAAATTTTACAACAATAGAAGAATCACTATTCGAGGATCCAGTATTAAAAATGTCAGTGGAAAATAAGTTAATTATGGAAGCACTAACCAAGTTGCTAGAAAAGCAGGATTCCAGTCCCACCTTCCATGCTCATATATATGAACCTAATATATACTATGGTAATTGTGGGTTAGATGCTGCAACTGGCTGGGTACGATCAGTAGAACGATATTTAGAAATGGCAAATTTGGATGATCATAAATGGGTAGATTATACAGCTACATTACTACATGATGAGGCTGATACCTGGTGGCGCCAATAGGAATTAATTAGGGATTGTGACAAATGGTCAGTATTCAAGACATGATTTTTAGCAAACTTTAGTCCTCCAAATTGACTCTAATTGGCTCGTGATCAGTTAGCATCCTTAGTTTAAATAAGTACAGTAGCAAGCTTTATGTCATAATTTCAGGCAGCTTGGGCACCAGTTCCTTCCATGATGGATGAAGAAGCCATGGATCGTTTTTAACGTGATTTATCCCCAAATATCCGCCTACTGGTGATGACCTGTTCCCTACTTCCACTGATGAAGCTATGCATTTGGCATTGGCGGTTGAAGCAGCCCAGCTTCATAGTCAATCCATTTTGCATGAACAGCAGGTTATGCATTACACACCCAACAAGTACCTCCATAGTTAACTCCAGAATATTTGCGTTCCTCTGGTGTTGCACCAATGGATCTGGACGCCATCTGCTCAAGAGGACCTGACAATAGGGCTCGTTAGGTCGGAAACTACAATGGTTAAGCAAGGCAATCCTTAGGGCTCAATGATTATAACAAGGAATGTTATAATTGTGGTGTATAGGCCACATTGCTCGATCCTGTCCTTCTCCTCCTGTTTACACATTTTAATCGGTCCTTTAATCCAAGTCGTTCTAGCAGCGCCAAGGCAACCAAAATATCGATCCAACCAGGGAAACGACTAAGCACGTCAGAATTAAAGGGAGTTCTGTCGCGCTCCACTCCATCCCCTAAGTCATCCCTTAATGTGGCCAAGTCTCTTCCTTCTATATTCTAGAAACTGATTTAATTGATTTATCTGAAAATAATGATCAAGAATCCAAGGTGTTACAACAGACATTAGGAAGATAAAAATTATTTTAATTCCTTACTTTCAATAAAAGAATCTGATTTACCCCTATATTTAATATCTTGCAATGGTTGTCCTGCTAAAGTGTTAATTGACTCTGGTGCTTCTGGTTCATATGTTGCTTCCAAATTTGCTACTGGATTACGACACGTTTGATTCCAAATCGAGAAGTGGAAACTGCTGGTGGACATATCCTGACTATTAACAAACAAGTTACACTGCCACTAGATGCACAAGGTTACAAGCACACTATGATGCATATGTTCTTGATACTAAATTTGATCTGATCCTTGGATGTAACTGGCTCAAGACGGTTCAACCAATACCCGATTGGGATCTAGATACATGGCGTATTAGTATGGATCATAATGATTTCGTTATTCATCCCACTCATAAACGTGAAGTTCTGGACATTACTTATCTACTATCCCATCGACAAACCCACCAGCTTGAACGTCATAATCACATCGACAAATGTTTCTATGTTATGTTCGTCCAAATGACACTGCTCAAAATAACGTTACAATCTAAGATCCAGCTACCTCACTAATTGAAGAGTTTGATGATGTATTCTAAGATGCCCTTCCAGGATTACCTCCAGACCATGGTGTTGAGCATGTGATTGACACTGGCGATGCCGATCCAATCTCTTGTCCAACTTACAAGATGAGCCATTTGGAATTAGCTGAATTATGCAAACAGATCAACGAATTGCTAGAATTACGCCTGATCTGCCCAAGTTCATCACTATGGGGTGCTCCAGTTTTGTTTGTATGTAAAAAGGATGGTTCCATGAGAATGTGCATTGACTACTGTGCTATTAACTAGGTAACAAAACATATGTCGCATCTACTCCCTCATATTGATGAATGCCTGGAGCAACTTTATGGTACCAAATACTATTCAAGCATCGATTTAAAAAGTGGTTATCATCAAATATGTATCCGAAAAGAAGACATTCCGAAAACTACTGTTCAATACTCGCTATGGATCATATGAGTAGGTTGTACTTCCTTTTGGATTAATGAACGCACCCCCAGTGTTCCAGAAGACTATGAATTCCATGCTTGGTGACTATGTGGACAAGTTTGCCATAGTGTACCTTGATGATATATTGATTTACAGCAAGACCAAGGAAGATCACTATCGTCATTTAAGTGTGTACTGGAACGACTGGTGAAGCAAAGCTTGTAGCCAATTTGAAAAAGTGTGATTTGTTCAAGACAGAACTAGAATTCGTTGGTTTTCAGGTTTCTGCGCATGGTATTTTGCCATCAAAGAAAAAGGTACAAGCTATTCAAGACTGGCCAATCCCAACAAATGTTCAAGAGGTTCGCCAATTTATTAGATTGGCATCACATTACTAGCGATTCATAAAAGGGTTTGCTTCTTTGGCTGCACCACTGACCGACTTAACAAAAGGAACAGGAGGAAGAAAAGAGCAATTGTTTGGACAAAAAATTATCAAGTAGCTTTTGATAATCTTAAAGATCGCATGACTGCTGCCCCTATCTTGGTGCCACCTAATCCAGATGCTCCATATATTATTGAAACTGATGCTAGTGATTTTGCTGTGGTGCTGTTCTCTTACAAAAAAATGACGATGATGGTCACCTACACCCTTTGGCATTTGAATCAAAAAAACTTTCAGTTGCAGAAAGAGGATATCCTGCCAAGAAAGGGAGCTCTTAGTGATTCTACATGCATTAGAACCTGGCGCTGCTTATTGATGGCCGTCATTACACAGTTTATTCTGATCATCATCCATTGAAGTATTTTCATACTAAAACCAAGCCCACTCCAAGACTGACCTGCTGGATCACTGAAATTGAACTATATGATCCTGACATCCAATATAAACTAGGTCATGACAATCATGTTCCTATTTATTATCAAGAAGGGATGGTCCAAATTGCATGACCTCAGAAACATCACTTGAACCTGATTATCTATATGCGTCAAGGCTATTCAGGAATCTGATTGGCCTAAATTTTATACCTTCGAAGAAGAAAAATGGCCTGCCACATATAAAGATCTTTTACTCAAACATAAGGATAAATTTGTCATCTATGATAGTCAAGTCTTTTGAATTGTTAAAATCGGAAACCAAATTCAAGAAGCTCAGTATGTGCTGTTCGCTCGTCATGCTGACTTAGTTCAAGATTTTCATAAATCTATTGGCCATGCTGGTAATCTTACTGTTTTTGAATTAATGCATAAACATTGGTAGTGGCCTGATATGCATGCTGATATTCAGGGTTGGTTAGCTGCATGCCCACAGTGCCAACTTACTGCTAATGCTGATCGTAACCATCATCATGCCCTAATGAAACCATTGGACGTTCCTCCCATTTTTTTCAGATGGCATCTCAACTTTGTTGGAGAACTACCTACTACTGTTTCTAGTAACTGTTGGCTTCTTGTTGCTGTTGACTATGCAACTAATTGGACGATTGCCTATGCAATTCCAGATGCTACTGGTGAAGCTATTGCAAACTTTATCTACTAGGAAATTGTACTACCTTTTGGCTATCCCGCTAAAATCCTAATGGATCATGGTACTAATTTTATATCTAAGGTGCTAAATCTTTATTTGGGATGCCTCAAGGTTAATCATTTGTTGACAAGTGCATTTCATCCAAGAACCAATTCGAAAGTGGAGCATACCAATGGTATTTTAAAACAGATGTTATATAAATATGCTCATGGACAGATCTACCATTGGGATCAGTTTGTAGAACCTGCTGTTTTTGCTTGTTATGTCCGCAAACATCAAATAACTGGTTACAGCCCCTATTTTTTAGTTTATGGTGTCGACCCTAAATTACCTGGTGATATTCTACCTCCTTTTATTAAAATTAATGATAAAGAAATTACTGATCCTGTTGTGGTCTAAGGCCGTGTCCCTGAGGTCCAAAAATTACAGGAAGTTCATGCTTTAGCACAATGACAGTTACAAGATAATGCTCAAAAGGATAAAGCCAAGTGGGATTCTATTCTTTGGCCCCAAAAATTTTCTATTGGTGATCATGTCTTGATAAGGCATGAGAATAAGCTCAGTTTGGAATATAATTGGAAGGGTCCATTTAAAATTATTGCCATAAACTAAGAAACAGATATTTATCAAGTCCAAGATTTAAATGGTCAAACTTACCATTCTTAGGTCTATACTGATTGTTTATGACCTATCCATGTCAATTCCAGTGTTTCATCAGACCCTTGGTATGATCCTACTGCTGCTCGTGCTTCTGGACGTCGCCATTTGGATGCTGCTGGTCAACTTTCCTTAATGTTCGAGGATGAACATCATTCTAGGAAGGGGATATTGTCATAGCCAAGATTCCTTGGTGTAACGTCTTCCTTTTTGTATACTTCTTGTGCAGTTATTAGTCTAAAAATAACCATCGTCATTATTTCCATTTTGAATACTTCTTGCGATGCTTAGCAACCTCTGCTTAGCATCATTGTCATCATCATAATTATTGTTATTATTAGTATTATCGCTAGTGCCAAGGCACTTAGTATTATTCTATTATTATCATGATCCATTACATCATATATATCATATCTTTAGTAGTTTAGAAAATATATAAATATCCCCATAGTCTTTATTAAATAAACATCATCTATCCATTACTCTTTATTTTATATTTATTTGTTATTAATTGCTATTTGTATTGTTGGCTTGGACTTCTATCAAAATATATACATGACAGTATTGTAACTATTAGTTAGGTATTTTTAATACCAATATTACATCTTTTACTGTGGCTATATTGTACTTCTTTATGCTTCGTCATAACCGCAGTATACCTCTTTATAGTCACAGTTCCCTTTTCCTTTTATAATTATATTATCATCATTATCCACAGCTTCATCATTATCATTAGTTATTCATCACCATCATCATCATTATTTTATAATTATTATTATTCACAGTAGTTTTAGAAAAGATATAAATATTGGATCATTTTATTAAAAATAAAGGACATCTTCTATCTATCTTATTATCTTATATATACCTTCATAGTTCTCTTCCTTTGTGGTTATTCTGTGTGGTTATTTACCTATGTGGTTATTATCTGTGTGGTTATATTCTCTCTTCATAGTTCTCTCTGTGTAGTTCTATCTTTGTGGTTTCAACTTATAAAAAATATGACATATGTTGTTGTCATGTTGTATTTATTATAATTATTTTTGGTGGATAATACCATAGCCAATAGGAATAATAAAGATAATAAGATATTTAAAGAGAATGTAAAGATAATTTTTTATTGTTTAATGATGAGGGGATATTTATATGTTTTCTGGTTATAATGGATAATACTAATAATATGGATAGTTGCTAGTAATACTTTGTTTCTTAGCAATAACGTTAATATTAAAAATAGTGATGATGGATGCTACACATCTTGGCAATGATACTGATAATAGTTATGATGTAATAATGTGCCCAGTAAGAAGTATATAGAAGAGTTATTAAAGATGGTTATTTTTAGATATAAAATAATCATACAAGAAGTATCCAAAAAAAAGGAAAAGGGTAACACAGATAATTCTACCATAACATATTTTTTATAAGTTGAAACAATAAAGATAAAACTACACAGAGAGAACTACAAAGAGAGAATATAACCACACAAGTAAATTACCATACAGAATACCCATGAAGGAAGAGAACCACAAATGTATATATGAGATAATAAGATAGATAAAAAGATGCTCTTTATTTTAATAAAATTTTCCAGTATTTATATCTTTTCTAAAACTACTATACATAATAATGATAATAATAAAGTTTAGGATAATAATATGACAAATAATACTAATGATAGTAGCTGCAGATGATAATGATACAATAATATAGAAGTAGTGGATAATATAATACAGAAGGATATAGCTATAGATGATGTAATAGAAGTAAAGAAGTATAATAATGCTAAGCATGCTATATCTTGAATGTGCTATATGCACAGTAATAAAAATGATATGATCAGTATTAAAAATAGCCAATCAATGGTTATAATAATACCTCCTCCCCAAACTATTGGTCATCTCTGACCAACATCAAGATATAGAAGGACCAGAAGCAGAATTATAAAATTCCTAGGTGACAGTATGAGCAGCAACAGGGTCATACTATAGAGCAGTAGGTGGGGCAGATTGAAAGTAGATAGAGTAGAGTTGATCAGTATATACCTAGGAGCCATATTCTTTACCATGCAAATCCTTAATCTTATAAGTATCATGATCTAAGTTATAGTCCAAAATAATATATAGACCTTTCCAGTTAAATTCATAGCTTAACTTTTGTTCATATCATACTAGTATATGATCACCAACTATGAAAACTTGATGTTTTAAAGCTGAATCCCAAATAGCCTTATCTTTTTTTATATTAGCATATAGCTTTTTAGCTGCTTTAGCACGAGCTTCATGTAAACGAAGTAATTCTGGTTTATGAGAATCAAACTGGGCCTTTAGATTAGATAGTTAATTTGGATCTTAGATCACTATAGGATGTGAAATATCACCTAGTAACTAAGGTTCGATACTATAAACCATAAAATAAGGACTACTACCACTTGTACAGTGTTTGCAGATATTGGTTGAGAAAGTAGATTGTATTAAGAATTCATCCCATCAGTGGATTTTGCTATTCACATATTTGTAGATCATCTGTTTTAGGATACCATTTGTTCTTTCTACCTTAGAATTAGTATGTGGATGGAAGGCCAATGTTAATTTATGATGAACTTTAATACAACCTAAATAAAAATTCAACACTTTGGATATAAAGTTACTACCCTGAACTGTAAGGATTTCAATAGGACAACCAAATTGCATAACAATTTCTTTGAAAAGAAAATCTGTGATAGCTTGACCAGTAGTATCTAGAACAGCATAGGTGATACACCAATTTG
>JAIXMP010000102.1:0-14653 GCA_025677815.1 Phascolomyces articulosus | reverse complement strand
ATTCAACCAAGATAGCTGTGATATGATCAAATGGCACTATTTTGCCATTATTGGGTTTTTTTTTATTTACAACTGGTGTTTTGTTTGATTTTGTTTATAGGTATGGCACATCTGTAACAAATAGGTATAAAGCTCTGCTGTGAATTCTATTTATTTTTTACCATACCAAAATAACTTGTTTTAGATAAGGATTAGTCAAACTATATATGTAAGCACTATTTTATGCTCTTAAATGGTAACATATTCTTTTTTTTTTATCCACTAGATATATTTATCTTTAATAGTGTCAAAATAAGCTATTATTTTATAACTGACATAACTTTTTTGGGTTCTTGCTTTACAGAGCTGAGCAACGCTAATTATTATTTCTGGTAAGTAACAAATTGACCATCATCCATCCATCTTTTCTTTCCCTCATCTCTGATTGTGATATCCTATTTTTTTAGG
Source organism: Phascolomyces articulosus (assembly GCA_025677815.1). NCBI lineage: Eukaryota > Fungi > Mucoromycota > Mucoromycetes > Mucorales > Lichtheimiaceae > Phascolomyces > Phascolomyces articulosus. The sequence continues at coordinate 14,206 of JAIXMP010000102.1, read as the reverse complement.
CTCTCTTCAAGTTGTTATCTCGTTTGACACTGTATCCTTCGATTATCTTTGAATTCTTTATTGAATCTATAAAACAAAATGATGATGCGTCCTTATTCTAAGGTAAATAATTCCATAAGTAAATCGTTAATACCTTTTTTTTTTTTACTATAACAGAAATTATCAGTAATTTCCCTAATAGATAGAATGAGGTAAGAATTTTTTTTTCTCGTTCCCTTTCTATGTTTTAGTAAGCCATCTAAATTTTATATACTTTTTGTAGGAACATTGTCTTCTCCTTTTCTGTATAATCCACTTGCCGTAGGTTTAATTTCTTTTCCCTTTCCTTTTTCTTCTTTATGAATTATAATTTTATTTACGGCTTATAGAAATGACATTACCTACTCCCATTATGACAATCTTCTTTATGGCAGTGTTTGGTAATGCCTATTAGCATGGTGACAGGCTGCAATAGTATTAAATAGTAGTTATAGTATAGGATAGCATAGTTTTATATCAATTACGTTTTTTTTTATCAAATAAATGGATATTGTTACTACAAATACTTTTTATTTTTTTATTTTTTTATTTTTTATTGGATATAACTGAAATATTATAATGATACTACTGGATATAATTCAAAGAATATAACAATACTACTGGATATAATTCAAAGGATATAACGATACTACTGGATATAATTCAAAGGATATAGCAATACTATTGGAAGTTGAACATAGTGATATCTTTATGACATTTAAAATATCATAATAATGATTACCGATATTTCACAATATTTATTGTTGATATATTATAATTATGACATTATTATTATTTTTTTAATATCATTATAGTGATTTATAATATCTCACAATTGTGAGATTCTCATGATGTAGCACAGCTCACTATATTGTACATATCTTCAATCACAATTGTGAGGTTCTCATTGCGGAGCAAAAGTCATTAGAATTTTATTCAAATCTCACAACTATTTTACAATTGTGATATTCCCCCTTTTTTCTAGTGTTAATAGTAATATATATAAGTAGATAGTTGATTAATTAGTTTTCTTTATTTTATATAACATTCATTGCCTTTATATATTTACACAACAATAAATTAATAAAAGTAAATATGGAAATAAATATAACACAATGATATATAATATATAAAATAATAAGAGAGCATAATGAGGGATAATATAATAAATATAAGAGGATAATCAAATGTAGGTTAGATAAAAATATAAAAATAAATAATAATAATTTATGATATAATTATTATTATATAGAGAATACCATATTCATTATTATTTAGAAAATATCTATGGATAATATAGTTATAATTATCCAGGGTAACAAGGGGATAACACAATATAGGGATAGATAGGGATTATTAAAAATAAGATAGTTGATCAACTAATGTATTAATAGATAAACCTTTAAGAGAAATATTTTACCAATGCAATCTAGTTAGTTGACCTAGGTTCCTAGGTTTAAATTATTGTCTTAAAGTTAGTTTAAACCTAGGAATCTGGGTCAACCAACTAGATTGCATTGGTAAAATATTTCTCTTAAAGGTTTATCTATTAATACATTAGTTGATCAACTATCCTATTTTTAATAATCCCTATCTATCCCTATATTGTGTTATCCCCTTGTCACCCTAGATAATTATAACTATATTATCCATAGATATTTTTTGAAAATAATAGATATAGTATTCTCTATGTAATAATAATTATATCATAATTATTATTATTTATTTTATATTTTATCTAACCCTCATTTGATCATCCTCTTATATTTATTATATTGTCCCTCATTATGTTCTCTTATTATTTTATATATTATATGTTATTGCCTTATATTTATTTCCATATTTACTTTTATTAATTTATTATTATATAAATATATAAAGGCAATGAATATTATATAAAATAAAACTAATCAATTATCTACTTATATATATTACTATTGATCTACTTTATCTTTAAGTCATTTCCCTTGTGTTTTATCCTTAATTCTAGTTTCATGGTATCTACTAAAGAATCTTGGTCTAGTTATAATTATTTATACTTGCAAGTGCGGCGATAGCGAAAAGAATTCACAACGGATCTGACAACTAACATCTAGCTTGAGTAGCTCAGTTGGGAGAGCGTTAGACTGAAGATCTAAAGGCCATGTGTTCAATCCACATCTCGAGCACTACTTATCTAAAGTAATAAATTTAAAAGAGATTACTTTTATATTATATTTTTTATTATAACTATTGTTGTATTTTTTATAAGTTGAAACCACACAGGTAAATAACCACACAGAATAACCATGAAGGAAGAGAACTATGAAGGTATATATGAGATAATAAGATAGATAGAAGATGTCCTTTATTTTTAATAAAATGATCCAATATTTATATCTTTTCTAAAACTACTGCGGATGATAATAATTATAAAATAATGATGATGATAATATAATTATAAAAGGAAAAGGGAACTGTGACTGATAAAGAGGTATGCTGTGGTTATGACGAAGCATAAAGAAGTACAATGTAGCCACAGTAAAAGATGTAATATCGGTATTAAAAATACCCGAATAATAGTTACAACACTATTAGTCAGGTATTTTTTGTTATGTATATATTGTTATAGCTAAGATTCCTTAGTATAACATCTTCCTTTTTATATACTTCTTGCACAGTTATTAGTCTAAAAATAACCATCGTCATTATTTCCATTTTGAATACTTCTTGCAATGCTTAGCAACCTCTGCTTAGCATCATCATTATCATCATAATTATTGTTATCATTAGTATCATCACTAGTGCTAAGACACTTAGTATTATTCTATTATTATCATGATCTATTACATCATATATATCATATCTTTAGTAGTTTAGAAAACATATAAATATCCCCATGGTCTTTTTTAAATAAACATCATCTATCTGTTACTCTTTATTTTATATTTATTTGTTATTAATTGCTATTTGTATTGTTGGCTTAGACTTCCATCAAAATATTGTTATGTATATATTTTGATGGAAGTCCAAGCCAACAATACAAATAGCAATTAATAACAAATAAATATAAAATAAAGAGTAATGGATAGATGCTGTTTATTTAATAAAATATAAAAAAGGAAGACATTATACTAAGGAATCTTAGCTATAACATTTTAATACTGATATTATATCTTTTACTGTAGCTATATTGTACTTCTTTATACTGCATCATAACTGCAGCATACCTCTTTATCAGTCATAGTTCCCTTTTCCTTTTATAATTATATTATCATTATCATTAGTCATTCATTACTAGGGTTCCTTATAGTATAGTTTGGTATAGTTCTTAATAGGAACCATACTGAACCATCTTTTATAGGAACTATACTAAACCATACTGTTAGGAACCATAGAACCATAAGAGAACTGTGGAACTATGAAAAAAAAAGCTGTTTTATCAATTATTTCTTCAAAATAAGCAAAGTAACATGAAAATACAAGTAATCCACACATATCTGATCATTTACACCTAATAGTTATTAAAGATATTTATGAAATATGATATATATAATAAAAAAAGCTATTTCTAAGTCAAATATTTATTAAAAATGTTGCTTTACATTGTTTATACTCTACATATATATTAAATACATTATAAATGACTCCTAATACCTACTAAATAATCAATAAGAAAAATCCCTACCATAATAAATATATTACTATATTGCCTTATGGAAAAAAAGTATAACAAACTATTGTGCAAGTAGTTGCATATAAAGGGAATACTTTTGTTGCAAAAGAAAAATATTCAGTCATATGTTATATGTAATAAAACAGTCTAATGGACTTTGATAAAAAGAATCACACTATAAAAAAGGGTAGCTTGAAGGACCCTTAAATTCCCCTTATAGCTCCTTCAAGGTGTGCTTGAAGGAGCTTGAAGGAGGATTTATAGAGCTTGAAGGAGGTAAGCTTGAAGGAGCTTAAAGGAAAATTTAAGGACCTTTTCAGTTATGCTTGAAGGAGCTTGAAGGAGGTACTTCTATTCCTTGAAAGAGCATATAAGGAGCTTGAAAGAGCTTTTATTTATCATTTGATTTAATAATTTATCATTTTTATATTTTCTTATTGGTCATCATTATATACATTATTTATGATTATAGAAAAATATACGATTTTATTTATTTTTTATTGGATGATAAAAACTAGTAATACTACTGCTTTCTCTAATTACTATCATGCTAAACTATTCTATTCTATCTATTGTCCTACCTCTTTTGCGCCATTATTGCTGTTCATCATAGACCCATGAAATGCAATGTTTTTTTACCCACACTTCATTATTGCTGTACTGTTTCATTGCCGTATAGATCGATTGAATTACCCATTGAACGCGTCATCTTTATCACTTCTTATAAAAACTGCATTCTTGATTTTACACTAGAAAAAAAAAACAGTTCAATGGAATAAGTAAAAAAGAAGAACTGCAAAAGTAACCAGTCAAACAGAATTTAAACAACATACCTAGTGGTGTTTTGGTAATGGCATTGTATGAAGATAACTATTAAAAAAAAGTAATAGTTAGTATATATATGTGAAAGCATATTCCTTGATATATTCATAAAGGGAGAAAAAAAGAATTTACCATTATACACAAGGCAGTAACAATCCTTGTGGTTGTGGTTGTTGTCTACACTATTATGACCCTAAAAATCAATTTTTATGATTAATAAAAAGAATTTCATACATTCATTTTTCTATCAGTACACAATCAGAAAATGTCAAAAAATATCTTACCATGTATTTACAAAGAAGAGGACGAAATCGATTCTATTAAAAAAACATCATCATCAATGAAACTATAGTAGTATGCTTAATGACAGTATATGAAAAACGACTTACCTAAATGACCTTTGTGTCAATTTTTGTGTTAAACTAAAAAAGAAAAAAAGGGCAATGTCGATGTTGTGATCAAAGAATACATTTAATAGTAGCAGCAAGTAATAAACAGATATATAAAAAAGACTTGTCATAGAATACATCTTCCCTTCATATCAAACTTTAAGTCAATCTAAAAAAGAAAAAGAAAAAAAAAAACTGAAAGTAAGAATAGGAATAAGAGCATGCCATGCCAAACACTCCTCTGACGCACATATGTATACTCTTGACCTTGATGCCATACCATTCAAAAAAAACCTTGTAGATGACGTGTCGAAATCTATCGGTACTGTCAATGTGTTAGCTAATTGTTTTAAAACGTCTGTACTCTTCCATTCATTTTATTTTATCCTCCCCCCCTAAAAAAGTAGTACTATATGCCATTGAGTTACGTGATCGTGTGTTAGAAATAGATAGAAAAAGTAAAAGGCAAAACAATATAGAGGAAAGGGATGCATTCGTAACATAACATTCGCATTTGCTTGTTGGGGAATAACAAAGAAAAAAGAAAAAAAGAAAAAAAACAGTGAGTCAAAAAAGGGAGAAAAGAGACACGTAGCCACCTTATCATGCCGATGAGATATTTTTCAAATGGCGAAATAGGCTTACCTTCGTTACCAGATTTGGATCATGTTGTCAATGCACGAAATAGAATAAGATATTTATTATTTTTTTTATATCGATGAATTACTACAGTATATAGAAAATAATAAAGATATGAGTGAACAACATGTACATAAAAAGGATATTATTTATTTAGAATGATCGTTTTGGTACCTGATAGTGATATGAAGAAAAACTATATAAAGAGGATGGTATTTTAATATTATGGCTCGTATTATTATTAACACATACACATATTTTTTACATACACACATATACATTTACTTTTTTAACTACACAGCACACACATATACTCTCTCTTTTTTTTTATATGTATCTTTTATCTTCGACATTATGCAAACTCCTCGCAACAGCAATAAGAGACCCACTACCTATTCATCTGGACGTGCTTAGAAGCGTATGACAACGCTGAAGCAGCACGACGATTGCAACAAACCATGCCTACTGCCTCAGTTTCTTCGCCTCGACTCCATCACCAGTCCCATCTTCCTCTGGTCAGGCGGCTCCTTCTTTTCCACATGTACTCAGTCGTCAAGAAAGTGTCATGAGCAACGGCACCATGACTTCGCTCGATGAACGCTTTGAAGCCTTGACTAGTCGAGCCGACGAGAAGAAGAAGCCATCGATGAAATAAAAGACCTCATCACCAGTGGTAACAAAAAGTTCAGGTGATGCAATTATGAGAATTGCAGAAGCCATCAGCAATATAAATGAACGCATGGCACCGTAAGAGACCAGCACGGAAAGGGAACTTGAACAAGATGCCAAGGTAGCCAATGCAAAGAAGCAACAAATGGCAGAAGAAGATCGAGGAAAGATGGCTGTAAGTACTATTGTTTATTATTACAAGAAGTTGCCATCAGCATTACCAGATTATATATAGTAATATTAATAATAATAACCATTTTCAATTATACTTTATAGACTAGAATTTCGCAAATATATAAAGAAAAAGAATTCACTTACGATTTCGAAAAAAGAATCAATGAAGAACTGAATAAGTCAATCTATGCTACTCTCAAAACAATCATTAGAAATTTCAAGGATGAGTATCCCAATATTATTAATTAGGATAAAATAGTGACAGACGTGACCAGCAAGCACCATCACAACCTGAAAAAGGACCTTGGCTGGACTGAAGAACAAAAGGAGGAACACAACACAAACAGCTGGGTATTAACTCAAAAGAGATCGGTAAGGAACAATTGGTAGAGAAATAAGGGTAATCTGAGAAAAAAAATAATTAAAAAACAAAATTAGAAACTTCTCAATTGGGGTGAAACTTTCACCGATGGATGTGATGTTGGCAAGTATACTGAATACCAGGATGGTGCACTTGTCATGACAATGGATTATATGTCCAATGAAGATACAACAGACGATGAAGCGAAAATGATGACAAGAGAGAAAAAGGGCTTGAATGTCAAGAAGCCAGCATGGCATAGCAAATGCGTATGTACATTTCTTTTGATATAGTAGTTTGGCTTATATTGATAAATAGTGGCATTGTTACTGAATCGTTTTTTTTTGAAAATAGTTGAATGATTTCTATGACATGCTTGATAAAGATCATGGTGGTCCACAATATCGACCCTGTTTTTTTGGTTATATAGTTGAGAAACCTGTCCCTTCAAAAACCCTACATTAGGCAATTGCGTCACAGCCATCTGTTACATCTTCATCCACACCAACTTCTTCGCTCCATCATCGTCTGCATCTTCCTTATTACCTGCTCCATCATCGCCCATTCCATCGCCATCCGACCCATCATCATCATCATCATCATTGTTAGCCGTACTTCGTCACGGTTTTTAAATAATAATCATCACATTCCTTTACCTCCTCTCCCTATAAGTAAAAAAAAACATATTCCTTCTCTTTCACATGTACACGCACACGCTCATAAATCCCTCTCTTTTCTTTCATTTTCTCTCTCTCTCCTCACATACATAATCATATATTTTCTCTCTCTTCACACATACATCTATATATAATAAATGAATCTCAAACAGATTAAATCAAAAAATATACCTTAATAATCATGTAAAAGTTGTTATATAACTTTCTCTCATATTTGATCATGATTTCTTTGAACAAAGACTTTTAGAATGGATTTCTGATAATGATTGAGTATAAATTATTTTGTTATACTTTAGTTTGATATTTGGTCTTGTCAGCATGGTCCACATTTTTTAATTTAGAAAAAAAAACAATGAATTTTACCTTATCAAGAATCTCTGTTTTACTATGGTTCACATTTTATATTGCCTTTGTAACACACAATAGATAATTTCATAATGCTCTATCATCTATCTAGAAAAGATTGTTCATTCCTGAGTCAATAAAAAAAAACAAAAACAATTTTCTTTGTTACTGCGGTTGCCCATTTCTCTTACCTTTGTGAACCATAGCTTACGATTGGATCATTCTTCACCTTCTTTATGTAAAAGAACCTTAAGAACGGAATGGTAATAATACTGATTAATGAAAAAGACATATATTCTTGTTTTACTTTTTAACAATCTCAAGCATGTTATGATTCAACCAGTTTAAGTTTAAGAGAAATTCCTAGAGTTTTTCGTTGCTATTTTTTTTTATAAATAAAAGAGAAAAAGGATTATTACTGGATTAGGAATACTTCTTTGTTGCAACAGTCTGTAGTTTAATTTAATTACCATTGTGACACCTAACAGCACAGTAAATCATGCAACTTGTCACATAGTCATTCCTTGTGTTGCACATGTTGTAATGCATACTTCTTCATTTAAATTATCATCATATGCCTTGTTGTGCAGTTTATCTATTCATCATTGTATATTTTGATCAGTAATTGTATTTGTCATAAACTATATATCATTTTTATATATTTTATTGTATTCACTGAATCTGCAGTAAGAACAGAAAAAGATATAAATAACCATTCGAATTTCAAGCAAAAAAATTCATTATTTTACAAGTAAACATACCTGCTCGCACTTTATATATCTATTCATACTCTATTATATTTCCTCTATAAAACGCCTTTACCATAACTCAAGTCCAATGCTACTGTAACTTATGCAAAGGAGATTTTGTCAAAAGCCGAAGTGTAGTTCGTCGCCATAAACTAGAAGAAGCTGAAAGAAAGCTTAAAGGTAAATGTTATTGTCAAGTTTTAGAAAGAAGGTTGGTTTTGTATTATACTCCATAATTAATCAATCACGTTCAATACATATATTTATTCTAGCTCAACAAGAAGCTCTTGATCAGATCTAACCTTCTGTTTTTGAACAATATGGTGCAAATTTTCAACCCATTGAAAACACTATGCAAGAATCTTTAAGTGGTCTACAGTATCAACAACCCAATGAATATGGTAAGTGCAGCCTAGCAATATAATAAAATTGTTCATCTTTTTGTGGATGGTTATACATATTAATATAACTTCTGTCTACTTTAGTTGATACCGAATATCCTAAAACACCCTCTTTACCTGTGGAACCATCCAATCAAGTGGAACTAGAAGCTATAGATACAACCGATGATCCATATGTTCAATAAGAAATTCCAAACAACATTGAACATGTACCCACTTTGGCCACTAACATGGGTAGTCTTCCCCAATTTGAAGAATTTGCACCAGTTGAGGATCAAGAATTTGTTGATGTAAACGATTTGACATACTTGGATCAAGAAGAAGAAGCATCTAATGATAGTGATATGGAAGACATAGAGGAATATGATGAATCAAATAGCAGTAAGTATTCTTACACAAATTATATATATTCATATTAAAAACGATTGGAATAAATATAATATTCATAAAAACTGATTAAATTAATAGATGAAAAAAGGATTCTTACCTTCATCCAAGCATTCATGGTGATCTTCCATTTATTGTTTTTGTCAACTGCTACCACATCCAAACTGTTGGAATGTTTGAATATGATTCTCTCCATGCTAAATTTCTAGTCAAGTATCAACACTACACCATCTACTATTCAATTCTACACTGGAATGACTGCCTTTACCGAAAATATCGAAAAATATATTGTTTGCTCTGCCTGCCATGAGGTTTATGACCCAAAGGACTTGTCTTCCACTTCCACTTGTATGAACTGCATGGAAAAGCCGACCCTCTTTAATAATAAAGGACTACCCAAGAAAGTATATGCATACTACCCACTAACAGAAAGCTTGCGCCTTATTTTTGAGTGTCCTGATTTTAAAGAAAACATTAATAAATGGCGCAATCGTAACATCCCTTCAAACCTTATGTCTGACATCTACGATGGCGAAATGTGGAATAGCATATGTGCACCTTATAAGAATGAACCTTTCGTCAAACACGAGCAATCTCTTCTTTTGTCTGTTAATGTTGATTGGTTCAAGGCTTTCAAGAATTCGGAATACTCAGTAGGTGCCATATATGTAACAGTCCTAAACTTGCCATGTGAAATTCATTAGAAAAAAGAAAACATAATCTCGCTTGGTGTCATCCCAGGGCTGCGTGAACCTAAGACGTTTGCTATGAATAATTATTTGAAGCCTTTGGTACACGAACTTGAAATGCTTTATAAAGGTGTACGCATGGCAACACATGGAACCAAGAATACACTGAAAATTGTATGTGCTGCTCTATTGAACATCGCTTGTGACATGCCTGCTGCAAGAAAAGTTGCTGGTTTCACATCCATCATGAGTAACTATGGTTGTTACAAGTGTGATCGAGATTTTATTCCTGTCCCTGGCGAAGGTTTGAACTTTTCTGGTCTTCATCTGTACCAAATAAGTGAAGAGAGACTTGTCACAAAGGAACAAAATATAAATTGGGGTCAAGAGTGGCTTGAAGCTGAAACGCCGTCTATTCGCAAAGAACTCGAAAAGCAACATGGCATATGGTACACAGAACTACAAAGGTTGCTATATTTTAATGTACCTCGATGTGTTATTATCGATCTAATGCACAACCTGTTCCTTAGTACTGCAAAAAAAAATGGTCAACACCTGGTTAGCTAAAAACTATTTGAACGAAGCAAAACTAAAGGTTATGCAAATTGCCGCCGATAGTATTATGGTTCCTCCTAGTTATGATCCACTTATAAATAAGATTAAGTCTGGGTTCAGTTCGATGAAAGCAGCCGAGTGGAAAAGTTGGATTCTTATTCACTCCCTATATGTCCTTCGAAGGATGATTCCAAAAGCTGATTTTGATAACTGGATCTTATTTGTTGATGCAATTCATACCCTAGTTCGACCATCCATTTATAAAGATGATATCCAGATTGGCCACAACAAGTTGATGGAATTTTGTAAAGGTGCACAGAGGCTGAATAGTGAAAAGTGGGTGACACCAAACATGCATGCTCATATCTATCTTGCCAAACAGATGCATGATTTTTCGGTCATTCCAGCCATCTGGTGTTATTCCTTTGAACAATACAATGGGATCCTTGGAAGTATTGATACAAACAACCACTAGAAAAAAGGGGGAATATTACAATTGTGAAATAGTTGTGAGATATTATAAATTACTATAATGATATTTAAAAAATAATAATAATGTCACAATTATGATATATCAACAATAAATATTGTGAAATATCGGTAATCACTATTATGATATTTCAAATGTTATGAAGATATCACTATGCTCAACTTCCAATAGTATTGTTATATCCTTTGAATTATATCCAATAGTATTGTTATATCCTTTGAATTATATCCAATAGTATCGTTATATCCTTTGAATTATATCCAGTAGTATCATTACATCCTTTGAATTATATCCAGTAGTATCATTATATTATTTCAGTTATATCTAATGAAAAATACAAAAATAAAAAGTATTTATAGTAACAATATCCATTTATTTGATAAAAAAAAGTAATTGATATAAAACTATGCTATCCTATGCTATAACTACCATTTAATACTATTGCAGCCCGCCACCATGCTAATGGGCATTACCAAACACTGCTATAAAGAAGATTGTCATAATGGGAGTGGGTAATGTCATTTCTATAAGCCATAAATAAAATTATAAATCATAAAGAAGAAAAAGGAAAGGGAAAAGAAATTAAACCTATGGCAAGTGGATTGTTCAAAAAAGGAGAAGACAATGTTCCTGTAAAAAGTAAATAAAATTTAGATGGCTTACTAAAACGTAGAAAGGGAACGAGAAAAAAAAATCTTACTATATTCTATCCATTAGGGAAGTTACTGACAATTTCTGTTATAGTAAAAAAAAGGTATTAACAATTCACTTGTGGAATTATTTACCTTAGAATAAGGATGCGTCATCATTTTGTTTTATAGATTCAATAAAGAATTCAAAGATAATCAAAGGATACAGTATTAAATGAGATGACAACTTGAAGAGAGCCTAAAAAGATAGGATATCACAATCAGAGATAAGGGAAAGAAAAGATGGATGGATAAATCAAATTATGATGGTCAATTTGTTACTTACCAGAAATAATGATCAGCATTGCTCAGCTCGTAAAGTAAGAATCCAAAAAAGTTATGTCAGTTATAAAATAATAGCTTATTTTGACACTATTAAAGATAAATATATCCAGTGGATAAATAAAAAAAAGAATATGTTACCATTTGAGAGTATAAAATACTGCTTACATATATAGTTTGACTATTCCTTCTCTAAAACAAGTTATTTTGGTACAACAAAAAATAAATAGAATTCACAGTAGAGTATTATACCTATTTGTTATGGATGTACCGTACCTATAAACAAAATCAATCAAAATACCAGTTATAAATAAAAAACCCAATAATGGCAAAACGGTACCGTTTAATTATATCACAACCATTTTAGTTAAATACAATATTTTTTCATTACCTGTAATATCACCATGACTTGTATATTTAAGGAGGAATGCGCTTTAAAAAAATGGGTAGAGTAAGAAAAAAAAACAATGGAAGTATAAGACTAAAAAAAAAAAGAAATAGAAAGAGAGATGAAAAATTTGAGTTGTGTAAGATTTCCAACTTATGCTGTTCCAAACCCGATAAATATCTAAATATGGAATGTATAATAACACTTACTTTTAAAGAATATATGCAACAATATAAAAGCATACCGCATTTTAATTACTATGATCCTTCTACATCTTTCACTCCATTATCCTTCCTACATAGTTACAAAAATTCTTAAAGTATATTTATCCACATTTATATTATTTCTTAGTATAACTGGCCAGTAATAATACTAACATTCTTATTACCCTTCAATTTAAAGATGAATACCGAAATCCAACAAACCATCCAACTTGAAAACCTTCGCACTCCCTATATTAACCCTTTAAGTGTAAGTAAATCTATCGAATATCCAAAGCATAAGATTTTAATTTGCACTAACTTTACCTAATGTTACCTATAGCAATATATCAGGGATGTGTACCAAGACATTGTTGACTGGGAAAATATAGAATTCGATTACAACTTGACCACAAGCAATCCAGCTAACATGCGCATCATCACCAATATCATTGTTGGTATGAGAGCATATCAGCAAGAGTTTCCTGGACTTGTTCACTTTGATCTGAAGGTGTGCAAGATGGCCATCACAAGCTTCAACAACAAGCATTCAGTACACAAATGTATACCTGCCGTTCAAGAAATAATTGATCACAGAAACCATCGTGCTTCTTGCATGAAAAGTGTATGTCCAGATATAATAATAGAGAGAGATAGAAAATATTATTTAATACTGATATATCGAGTAGAAGCATGATCGTCGGGTCTGTGCATTAGAACATTTTTATGCCAACTTGGAGGAAAAATACCCTTCGAGTAGAATGGACAAGTTCCTTGAAAAGGGGTATATGTCCGAAGAGGAATCTGAGGACGAGAACTGGGAGGAGATGCCCTTCAAACTTTTCCGACCAGATTACCAGTCAGAAAATGTAAGTAAATAAATAAATTAAATATAATTTAAGTATATGTGATTTGTATATGCTGCTAATTAGATTACTTTAGGCAAATAAATTTTTGGGGGAACTTGATCAATTGGCATCCTTGCTTCAAACTCGAAGACAGCATAAGCAACAAAGTGTTCCAAGAAATGTTGTTGTGGTCAACCATCCAAGACCAACAGAGTTAGTAGCATAGTTGTTGTGTGATTAATGGCAATGTTAATATTTTCCTCTTAAAAAATAAAAATAATAATATAAAAATAATAATAGCAAAAGGGTGAAAGAAACAATATTATATGATGAAATAATAAGGATAAATAATAATTATAAGGTTGATGAAAAAGAAGTTGGAAGTAATTTTGTGAGGAGAGGTTTTTTTGTTTTTTTTTGTTTATGGGTTTTATGCATATCTTTTTTGTTGGAGAGGAATAACAATAGTTTTTTTCACTCTTGCTGTTTGATACTTTCCAATGGCGACAGGAGAATTAATACGACCAAATGGAAGAATGCACTGCCAGTCAACAGGTTTGAAAGTACTTTTCTAGGTTTCGATATTACCAGCACGAAATCGTTGAGTGGATCTATCCTCTTCCAACCATCAGACGAAAGTAAAAAAATGACGCTTCTTCACACCATTGACAACGAAATCGTGATAAAAGAAATATTGTATTTGGCCTGGATATGCTGAAATATTATCGCTGTTGCTCTCCATGTATAAAGCTTGGATATATGATCCTCTATTTGTTCCT
>JAIXMP010000101.1:0-14681 GCA_025677815.1 Phascolomyces articulosus | reverse complement strand
TTTTTTGTTCTTACCCTTCTCTCTATTTTATCGATTTATTATTGTTTTTTAATATTATCTTTCTATAGTTATAGGCTTTTGCTTACTCACTTTAGTTATTAACTATGAGCAGGATATAACGTCAACTAATCTAGTAAGGAACAGATAAAAGGTATGGATAATTTCTTTTTAATAGTACTAAAAGAGAAAAAAAAAGAAAGATAAAGCAAGAATAAAAATAACAGTAAGAGGTCAATGATAGAAGAAAATAAAGAATAATAAAGAGAAGGTTGTTGATATGTCAGGCAAAAAAAGAAGAAAAAGAAAACATATATAGCAGTATAATAAATGAAAGACAGAATACATTTTAAAAATCCAATAGTAAAGTTAAAGTTGAATGAAGCTCATCAGTAAAATCTATCCAAGCAATCTTCACATCCACATTCAAAATAATACTTGAATATATTATTAATTTCGGTAGTTTTTAAACTATGAATGACTTTCGTCATACGATTTTCACAGTTGTCTAGCAGATCATTTTTTTCTAAAGCTTTTCTATTATATTGTAGTTCAACAATATCATGAAAAAGGCCATCAATGGGATTGATAGTCTCTTCACACGGGGGGAGAAAGAAAACCTTGTAACCACGTTGACGAACAGTATCAGACAACATGATTTTTGTCTCCTCCTGAGCATCATCGAAGATAATAGACCATTCTTTATCTATATGATCGCTGACATCCATTAACAACAAAATTCTTTGTAAAAATTGACGAATATTTCTTTCGTCAGTAGGTCCCTTAAAGTATTTGACTGTATGACAAAGAATTTCTGTAGGGCTTGCAGCAACAAGGGAAACAAGGAATGGTGCTAATTGATCCCACTCTTTCTTAACCCTAGGCTCATATTTTCTGCCTTCAGCTTCTGCTTTGGCTTTTCTGCCCTCTTGTTGCTTCAGGTCAACATAAGTATGACGAACATTGGTGTCATATGCACCTTCGCCAACAAAAATACATCGTTTTGGATCAACACCCCTTTCATACAGGGTATGAAGACAAGCTACCTTCGATGCTAAGAACTGCGGAGTGTCTTAGGGTGGTTGTTTGGGAAACGTTTTTAAACGCTGCATTGTAATGCGAAAATGCTTTGACACATACTTCTTCAATTTCTCTTCCATAGCATCTACATCCTTGAATTTTCTCATAAATTCAGCATATATTTCGTGATGTCCTGTAACGCTATGTTGATCGACAAATCTAAGCAAAAACTTGTACATCGCATCGTTAACATTTAGTTCTCTTTTCGCTGGCCCATGCTTTTTTGTTTTTAATGAATGGGTTGCTCGATAGCGCTTTTGCTGATCTCGAAAGGTAGAATACTTGATATT
Source organism: Phascolomyces articulosus (assembly GCA_025677815.1). Classification (NCBI taxonomy): domain Eukaryota; kingdom Fungi; phylum Mucoromycota; class Mucoromycetes; order Mucorales; family Lichtheimiaceae; genus Phascolomyces; species Phascolomyces articulosus. The sequence goes on along the minus strand of JAIXMP010000101.1, from coordinate 13,314 downwards.
ATTTTCTTTGGCAACCTGCAAAGACGACTTTCCTTGTTGTAACTCTCTTATAGCTTCTGAAGCGTTATCAAGATCTTGTCGATTATATGGGCCCCTTTTTTTCTTACGTGATATAGTATCTGCCGCATCCATGTTGGTATCTTCGTCGTTATCTTCTTCCTGAATTTCCTCACCAAGTAAACGAGGGCGTTTATCTTGGTGTGTATCTGCAACAAAAATAAATTATTTTACAGCGTATAAGTATTTTCATAGCTGATTATAGCAATGACTTTCATTTATTTCAAATCTAGTAAACTAAACCAAGTGATCGAGTTATTATTTTGAAAAATTATTTCTAAATTACCATCAGCATCGCTGTTGTTAGTTCCATCAAAACTTAATTCACTGAAATTACGCGTTAGTCAGCTAACTGAACCTAGTGCTTCAGACATTCTCGAAAGAGTGTCTGCAGCAGACATTTCTTCAGTTGAAGGTGTTTCATTGTTTGATCGATGTCGTTTGCTTTGAGTAGCATTACTTTCATTTGGTGGAGAAGGTGAGCGAACACGTTTATCAGGTTGTTGCATTTTGTTTAAAAAAATATGATATAAAGAGAGTAACTTTTAGACTCTTAACTTAAACTAGAAACTAAAAGCTCACTTTCGAAAGTTTGTACAACATATGCTACAAAATAAGCAAATAAAAAAAGAAAATTGTGTATTTTTTTAATAGAAAACATATAAATCAAAAGCGAATAATCATATAATTTATTTGCGAATAACATATCCCTTCATACGCGAATAATGTACTCTTTCAATTGTGTAAATTAGGCTTGGTTAATCACGTAAAAGTTATGTTTCGAACATGAAAAATGTATGATTCATTTGTGAAAAAATATTAACTCCGGTCACGAAAAACCTCCACTTCACTTGTGAAAAATTCTGTATTCACAAGTGAACAACATCATCTTTCAGTTACGAACCTTATTGCCCTTCATATGTGAAAAAATCTTATTTTATTAACGAACATCTCCACCTTTCACAAGCGAATAAATTTACTTTCACTGGTGAATAAAATGATCTTATAAGCAAATAAACTTACTTTCATTGGCGAACAAAGCGATCCTTTACAAGCGAATAAACTTACTTTCATTGACGAACAAAGTGATCCTTTACAAGCGAACAAATCTACTTTCATTGGCGAATAAAGCGATCCTTTACAAGCAAACAAATCTACTCTTATATATGAAAAAAATAGCTCTTATAAGCGAAGAAAGATATTTTTATATGCGAAAAAAATGACCCTTCATTAGTGAAAAAATCATTTTTTATTAGCGAAAAAAGTTCCACCTTGCGGACCAAAAAGAATGCAAAATCCTGTATTTAATATCATTTTTTTATAAAAAAAATCTCTATTTAAAGCAAGAAAAGAAATCTATAAAATAACCATCCAATTATTTAATATTTAATATATAGATCCTCACCTCAACGAACTGAGAAGTTTATGCTGCATCAAAGGATCGAGATGACATCTACCTTGAAGTTATCATTGGATGTACCCACCCATTGGAATTCCATATATGAAATGCTATCACGCGCATCCATGCTAAAGGGTCCATACACGTCTACCTGCGCGTCTATTGAGGAGTTATGGGAATTCCAGTTGACCGAAGCTGAATGGACTCGCGTTGAACAGATCAAGACCTTACTTGCCGAGTTTTGGAGGGCAACCATGGAACTTTCTGCAAGTAAAGGACATACAACGATTAATCAGGCTATTGTTCGTTATAATCACGTAATGGATTCCTTGGAAGATGAAGCTCTCGAAAGTTATCCAACCGAATTACAAGTAGCTGTAAAGCGTGGGTTGTCAAAGCTTAATAAATATTATTGCAAGGTCGACGATATACATATATATGCAGTTGCAACGGCCTTGGATCCACATATGAAGTTTTCTTGGTGGAGTGTCAACAATTGGGAGCAAGAATATCAAGATCTTAGCCAGAGTATGGTGCGAGATGCTTGGTTAGATTTCCCAAGACTAGTAATACCAACAGTAGAAGCTAATGAACAATTACAACAACTGCTCAGCCTGTATGGTATTCAACCACATTCCAATGACGATGAATTGGAGGCGTATTTAAGAGAAGCGGTATGAATACCAACATTGCAGGTGGATTGTCAAAAGGCAACAGAACTCTCATATTGGCAAGCCTAAACCCAATGGCCAAATTTAGCTCAGATGGTAGCCCAGTACCTCACAGTCCCAGTTACATCAACCCCATCAGAGCGGTGCTTTTCTCAAACACAGCTTTTATTGCCACATACCTGCAACAGATTAAAACCAGAGACAATCCAAAGGCTTATGCTTTTGGATTCCTGGTCATCGATAGATTTTGATGAGTAATTTTTCCCTCCATTTATATATATATATATATATATATATATTGTCACTCTCTCATTATATTACTACCTCTTTTTTATTATATATTTTTATATTATTATATTATTACCTCTTTTTTATTATATATTTTTATATTATTATATTATTACCTCTTTTTTATATTTTTCTTTCTCTCTATTTTTTTATATATTATTATTTTATATATTATTTTTTTTATTTTGGATGTTTCTCTGCCATTATATTTCCTCAATAAAATATTCCTATTTGATTATATTCCACCATTTATATTTTTCATCTCAACAAAAGATCATTTACTTTCTACATTTATTCTTTATTCATAGAATCATAGCCTCTAAAATATAATGTCACCATTACATTACTATTCTAGATTACTTTTTCAGTTCTTTGGTTCTTATATAAAGAACCGAGTTCAGTTCGATTTGATTCTTATAAGGAACCGTCCTGACTTTTACGGTTCGGTTCCGGTTTGGTTCTGGTTCTTCAGTTCTTATAGGGAACCCTAGTTAATGAAACGAAGTTTAATTGTTTTTTGATGGTGTCTGGTGTGGTGTTAAAGCAATAAGCATGGCCAAGGGCAGCAAGTAGATGATTAAAATATTGAAGCAAAATAGTTGAAGCCTTATTGGTAAGGAAAAAGGTACAGAAAAGTAGTATGAAAACTGCCATAAATAAATACAGTGATTCCATAGTAGGAGCTTTTTTTTTATTATTAGCTTTTTCAATTATTCCTTTTTTTTATTCATTATCATAAAATTTAATAAAACTTACCATTACTCTCATCATTAATATCCATGGCAACTAGGTTAGTGCCTTGTTCCATATCATTATCAAATGAATTATTTTGCTCAAACTCGACTTCTGCTACAGGCAATATATTCTCTGAGAGAAATATCTTACCATTATCCGAATCTGTTTCAGCTGGAGGCTGGTCTGTTTGAGGAACTAAAGATTGTGTTGTTAGTCTAAATTCTATATTTTTTTTCTCTATAACTTTATCTATTGCTATTGCTTACCCTCCATTTCTATTGTTTCTACACGATCGGTTTCTATAATTCTTTGGAGTGCATTTTCTTTGGCTTTTCTCTGAATGAAGAAATAAGTATAACATTTATAAATGAAAATAATCTAATTCAAAACTTACTACTTCTTGTAAATTTAAATGGTATGAATAGTGCCTAGAAGTTGATAATGCATATATTCAGCAAGATTCTTGCAATCATTACAAGGGCAAAGTTTTCGATTCTTTACTGAAGGTTTTACAGAAGACATTTCAAATTGAAAATTGTTATAAGTGAAAGAAGTTAAATATGTGTATAAAAATCAAGGGCTAGTGTGATATGCCCTACTTATTAATATTCCATAGCAGTGCTTGTGATACACATGTATATCTTATATTTTAGGTTTTTTTGACCATCCAGATTTCGACTTAAACACATAACCAACAATCCATGGACATACTATCGCCTATAAGAGTAATTATATATGCCATTGATTTTTTTTTACCTTTTAATATTTTAAGCAACTTTCTTCATAACCACTCCATTCATCATATCATCATCATCATCGGTCAGACTAGTTCAAAAAAAATGCAGTTCTAAGTAACATGAATTTCCACTTTTGATGCATTGAAAACATTCATAAATGGTAATATGGAGGGTATATAAGAACAATTTCTTTTTTTTTGTTGTTGTATTTCTTATTAACATTTATCTTTTACTTCTTGCTTTTTCATAGTAACAATGACTACTGTAACCAACATAAAAATGAACCTTGCCACCAAACATCATCATTCGGATGATAAGGATGATTTTCCTCTAAACAAACAACCACGTTCCTGTGAGTAAGTATAGTAAGACAATTGATGTATTCAATATACATTGCCATTACATGACCTTGTATTAATTTTCAATTTAAAATAATAGAAGCACCAACACTGATGATGAGTTGGATGATGAGTTGGATGATGAAGCAAAGCTGGCGCGTCATAAAGAGTAAGTGTTAATACTATTATTGTTACTGCCATTACTATTAATGTTATATTTTCTGGATTTGATGGTTTACATTAATGCTACATTATATAGGGTGAAGCAATTGTTATGCAACAATTATTCTTACTATACAGTATGGGATAGTTTTATGGGTATGGCATATAATGATGACCCTGCGTTGGTTTACTACTTAGCAAGAAAATAGTATATAAAATATATTATTTTTGATGAATGATTTTCAATAAATTGGGATGATACTGTATTCTAAAGTGATATTACCAACATATTACACTATGGGAAATAAACTTATTCAGACTTATTTAAACTTATTCAAACAGCCGATTTTTACAATAAGCTTATCCAAACTTATCCAAACTTGTTTAGCAAGTTTTTATAAAAATAAAAAAATAACTTATTTAAACTTGTTTGAAATTATTCGATTATATCGATCTGGTAGAATAAAATTTATTATTTCCAGGTGTTGTATCAGAGAGAAATCAATTAATAAAAAGAATAAAAGGAGACGAGATAAGTCAACGAGACCCGAAAATAATGAACTGAAGTTTATTAAGATAAAAAAATAATCTCTCTATTTATAAGAAAGTGCTCATCATGGATGGACTATCACAACTTGCACATTATGGTGTAATATTAGAATATAGATTGCATCATTTGGATTGCATGTTATGAGGACAGTATATTTAAGTAGACCATGAATGATATCGTTAGAAGGATTGCATGATCCAGCATAATTAACAATATGTGAAAGAGGATGGTGCAATACTGTGTGTAACATAAGTAATTATCCAAATAGAATCACCGCACAAGTGAGATATAGGGTGAATGACAGTAATAATAATAATAATAATGAAGAATTATTATTTATTGTGAAGCCATTGTATGTTGGATACAACACCAGGATGATAATAAACCAGTATTTTTACATAAAATAACATACAATAATCAACAATAAACAATTCTAGAATTTATTATTCAACAGCCAAGACCAAAGAAATACAGACGTATTGACAATTATAAATATTTCACCTCCATTTCAAAATGTTTCATTATTTTTTTCATCATTGGAAACTTTTTTTTTTTTGTAAAGAAAATTATAATGATTCATGACTATTTCCTAGTTTCATCTTTCCAATATCCATTCCTTTGTAGATGTAATAGACTGATCCAGGATACAATGGCGATTTAATCATACCCGTGAATCGTTCTATATGTTCGACATCAGTAACGTAAAATCTTGTCCCATGCATTGAGCTTCCATATGCAGCACCGGCACTGTTTTGATAAACATTCTCTATGATCTTGATGAGACATAGCATTCGCGTAACGCCTTTTTGATGAAAAAGAAAGCAGATCTATATTATCACTATCACATAACAACAATTTCTATGAAGTAACATACCTCGATAACTATGTGTAAAAAATAAAACAATTTCACAAAAAAATCGTCTCCAAACGGGAATACTTTCTACATGGGGATCCTGAGCATTAAGATCAATAGGTATCAATGCAGTGACAAAATGTGTTAGTTTCTTGACTCTGCTATTTGGAAATGCGAGGCAATCATATTCGCAATTATTAAGAAAAAGTTTTGGTGCAACTACACCAAGTATAGGATCAATTTCATCTAGAGGAGATTCTTTTACCCGCAACCAATATTTATGAATATAGTGTCGTAAGTTGTAGTTGTTGTAGTTTGAAATGGGCATATTGTGCATAAGTGGTCCCCAGAATTGCATTTGTTCATCATCTCCAAGCTGGAATGTTTGTCTCTTTTGATCCAATGCATCCTCCATATGAGTATCATAATATCGATTCCAATGTCTTGAAGCAGCAATTTTGAGTAATGCATTAGATGCGTTTGGTCCAGGAGCTACATGAGATTTAATATAGGCTTTAATTTCACCTACAACACATAATTAAACAAAATATTAGTGATTATATACCCATATACAATATCACTATCTCTGATGAGAAAAATAATAATAATAATAAATATAGACAATACCAATAGCTCTTTCGATATTTCTTGTGCTTATTTTTCATGGCGTTCCAAGTACTTCGATAGAATCAGCTAAGTGTCGAAGCATGTGCATATTTATTGTATATAGATTATGCGGCATATCATTCAGCATAAATATGTGCCATTGATGTAAGTATCTAAGCAAATAATAATAATAATAATATCGTATTGTATTCCATAAGCTTTGAATTATTTACAATACATTACGTAGATTATTACATTACACTACTTACGATCGCGATCGCTCCAAATCACTCAGTTGTTCTGGATCCCCTTCTCGTTCTGCCTGTTCCTCTTTATTTGAAATTTCCAATTGTAAAGCCAAACTACATCCATTGACAAGGTTCATTAAAGAATCACGATCTGAACACTCATTTTCTTCCAATACCTCGTAAACGACAGTTGGTACCACATATAACAAAAAATCAATATAGTCAACTGCATGAGAACTTCCAGATCTTATAAACACGTCTATATTTACAGATGTTAGTTGTGTACCATAACAAACATAATAAATTTCAAAATAATAAACTTTACCTCCAACATCACCATCAAGTCCAATTGGCATCAGCAGGTGAGATTCATTTATAGCTTTTCCAATTAGAGCTTGTTGCCATTTTGGAAGACCAAAAGGAGTATCAGCATTGACGTGCTGATTTTTTAACATTGCTAAAATTTGTCTTGATATATTCTGACCAATCATATGAAATTCTTCAGCCGATCCAAAAAAGTAAGGTGAATGATATGTACTCAATTTTGTGAAAGGGTTTGAGTCTAATATTCCGAATTCCTATTAAATATATATATGTATATGTAAATATGTGCAGTATTTAAAATTAAAATATATTGATGAATTATTATTACCAGTAGCAATCCTAAAAAATCATCATCATTTCTCACAATGTCTAATGCCTCATATCCTGGGAAATACTGTCCGTGGCCAAGTCCTTTGGGACTAACCAGTGACTCAGAACCAATATGACAAGTGCGACAGCCGTGGTGAGAACCGTGACCAGTGTGATAGATAAGGTCACTGACACCTGGTAGGTCACCGGAAGCTAAAAGTAAATGTGCATGCATGCGAATATCCTCTTCACCATCTACCTTTAAAATCATCCCATTTTTTGACAATTGTTCTATTTCATTCATCAACGGAGACAAGAATGAGTGAATATTCTTCGGTTTCACCGGGCCTGGCAATATGGCTACTTGAAGCATGTTTTTTTTCTTATATCTAAAGGAATAACATTATTCAATAAGTGTTTGATTATGTGGATAATTAAATAATAAACCTGTATATACCTCTCTTCTTTGGGTAAGTTTACTATAACTAGGTGTATAAGTTGTATAGAAAGAGAAGTGCGACCTGCATCAAAAGGAGCAAAGCCATCACAAAATAATAAAAGGCCTACTGAAAAAGGGTTACGAAAGAGATGCTCTTGTTGAGTAAAAGCGTATCCATCAAATATATCCGTTATACTGTCAGAGGATCGTCTGTTGTTAAATGTTTCACGAAACATAGCGCGATATAATGGTGATGCAAGCATAGAACCAAGTAATTGAGATAGAGGTAAATATCGCATGGTGGCAACTAGTTTCGATAGATTATCAATTTGATATCGAGATGTATTACACCAAAGGCAACTTGTATCAGTATCATTTTCGTATAGTATGCATCCATTTTTGCATATGTGATAAGTTTGACTTTCAACTGGAAAAGCGGTCATCATCTGTTCATTTGCAAGGTAGATGCTATCAAAGGGTTCAGGGGCTTATATATGATATATTAGTAAAGCTTAAAAGTACTACTGCCAGCTACCTATGTCCCAGAAATACATACAGTAATTATTACTTTTTCTCCAATCATTACAAAAATCAATTATAGATTCGTGCGCTGCTCTTGATAGGTTATTGTTTGAACAATGTTAGAAAGACGAATATTCCAGTATTCATGGGCACTTGGTTCTGGCAGGTCCCGAAGATCCATGGTAATAATCTCGTTCTCGAATTGTACCCGACTATTAGACTCTCGACGTAAAATATGTTCATCGTTGTGTTCTTCAAAATAAAGCTCGCGTATCAAGTCATAGTCATATTCTGTTTCATTATCAGCTTCGCTAAAGTTGTCGTCGCTTATAATAGGCTGTTGCTCCTCCCCATTATATCCGTAATCATAGTCCTCCATACTGTAATTATCATCATGATCATTAATAATTGATAGTGGAGTAGAACGAATGGAATCTTCCAACTGACAGTGGTCATCGTTTTGAACATAAAATGTTTGAGATCTAATGTTGGAAGGCGTGTTTGACCTGCTATAACGTGAATCGTTGTCATCAGAACTTTCTATGTTTGATTCCTCCTGGAATTTATTGCAAAATATTTGATGTCTTTTCAGGTTATCAGGTATTACACTATGACAGTTATCACACCAGGGCATGGTGATATTTAAAATTTAGGGAAGAGTTCACAGGAGCTCTGCTTTGACGTTTCCTTTTTTAATACCCATTCTGTGTGAATGTCCGCTTCCACCATAATTACGTGCTTCCCTAAAACTTACCCAAATCCGTGATAAAAAGGGCAAAAAGAAGACAGCTTAAAACCTCATTGAGTTAGAATCCATGCACTTTGACTCTCGATTTTGGGTTATATACTTGTGAAACAGTAGATATATATAATTTTATAAAAACATACATATCTGTTCACTATTGCGCAGCGGTTGCCATGGCAACGAACCCCGTTTCGGATAAAAAATGCCGTTCGTGCTGTGCATTGCTTTATCAAGAGCTAATTCTTTCTACAAACAACAAAAGTATCTCTTTCTTTCAAAAAAAAATACACCTCTTTTCCTTTAAACTTTTTACTTGAAATGTCTTACCAATATGATAACCAATATGGTAATTATCTAGATAACTTTGATGAGTCTGACGACTTTGAAAGACATATAAATGATACAGAACAACAGCAACCATTGACAGAAGAAACTGGCCAACAAGTATTAGAGTTAGTTCAACAGCTGTTATCAAAAAATACTACTCAAGAAGCAAACAATACTACTCAAACAGTGAATAATCTATGTGAAACCAGGTATAAAAAGCCTCGTCATCGTATCAATGGCCAAGATCGGATTATTACAAATATTTCTAATAAGCATATTGATACTGCATTATCAACATTTTTCCAAATAAACCAAGACGAAATCCCAAATGTAAGAAATGATCTGACAATACATTTAATGAGAGTTGTTTGAGCATACATTGAAGAACGTTTACAACAATGGGATTTGCCAGCAACCACTCCTTGGAGAAAACTACCAAGAGGAATTTTATATTGGGCAATTGAGAAGTATGAACAGAAAGCTAAACAAGTATTGCAGCTACATGTGTCATTATGTGAAGGATCGTGGATTGCTCATCGTTGTTTATGCACTGGATGGAACAACTTAATTAGCCCTAAACGACATCAAGAACAAGGTGAACCATCCAATGAAAATGATCGATTCTGATTGTCACCCACTCCACCCCCAGAAAGAACAATTGAAGAAAAGTGAGTGTTTATGTATCAAGTGAATTACGCTGTATGTAATTTGTACACTGTTATTAATATTATTAATAATCAGTGATATAGAGATAGATAATCTATATAACGAAACTAAACGTCAACCAACAGCATCAGTTACCAGAGGCAGGGGAGCTAGAGGGAGAGGAAGAGGAAGAGGGAGAGGAAGAAGAAGACAAAGAGGTGGTGAAAGAGAAAACAACACAGAATCATGAGTATCATCATTATCACCAGTCGATACTGGAGCACGTTTTTCAACCCTTCCCGATACTACAGGTAATAAAGCATATTCATGAAATATTTTAGTTGACGTAGATCATCTAACACATTTTATTCAATGTACAGAAGATCAATCATTAAGATCAATCCTAGCAACAGTAAGAACATTGGCTGGTCATGGGAGAGGTTGTGGAAGACCCAGTAATCGTAGAACAGACTGTACTCTAGGAGACGTTGAACATAATGTAACTGAGAAAGAAAATGAAGCACCAAGTAGTGCAAGTTGTCTTGGAAAACGACCACGTTCATTAAGACCATCCACTAGGCAGCAACTGTCTAAAAACCATAGAAGAACATGAAGGGGCAAGGAATTATATATACAGAATATGATAGCATTGATAGTTTATTAACATGCTAAATAAATACACATGATAATATATATAATTGTAATTTGCATTATTTATCATAATAAAACATACAACAAGAAAAGTAACATTTTATTTGTTATTAAAAAGTTTCGAGAGCTAGCAAATTGAATTGATATATGTATTTAATAACGATTTAAGAGAGAAATAGCAGTAAATTATAAATTTAAAAACTTATTAAAACTTATTAAAGCTTGTTCAAACTTATAAACTTATAGACTTATTCAGTTACTAGTATGAAATAAGTTTGAACAAGTTTAGTTTAAACAAGTTTCAATAAGTTTCAATGAATTCCTTTTTCCCACAGTGTTATAGGAGAAAAGGTGCCTACCAGCACAAGAATGATGCTGAGCTATGCGAGCACTTTGGCTGTAGTTTAGCAAGTCTGCTAATAGACCCTGTCCCTTTGTAGGATGAGGAATCATTTGGTTCTGATGATGAGAAGGAGGAAGAAGTAAAGGAAGAGTAGGAAGAGGAGGAGGAAGAGATCAACTGGGAAGGGCCAGAAGAGCCAGAAGAATATGACAGCAGCTCAGATAACAATGCATAGAGTGATGATGATATCACTCCTGCACAGGTACAACAGTGTGCTAAAAAAGTTAGAACTTGTGTTGTTAAGGAATATTTTTTTAATAAAGTGAATTAATTTTTATATGTTTTATATATCTGATCTTTACTGTGTTTTATGTTGGAAGGGTATAAATAAGAGTATAATATTGCTATGGATTTTTGATGATTTTATATGCATTTAAGTACAACACTATATTAGATAGTATTTAGTATGTAATAAATAAATTAACAGAACCATTTTAAATTTAAAATGTCAAAACTGATTAGTTTAAATGATGCTGTTGAACGATGGCAATTTTTATTTGATTCTTTTATGGTCAATAATCTTATAATATATAATATTAAAAGCATATATTATATAAAGCAATGTTGATGAACAGAACAAAGTGCTTTAATAATAATTTATAGAAACTTAAAAAGTAATGAAATTTTGGTGAAACATACTTGACTAGTTGATATCTTATAAGAATATCACAATTGTGAATTCTTATGAAATCCCCCCTTTTTTCTAGTGTATTCTCTATATAATAATAATTATATCATAATTATTATTATTTATTTTTATGTTTTTATCCAACCCTCATTTAATCATCCTCTTATATTTATTATATTGTCCCTTATTATGCACTCTCATTATTTTATACATTGTATATCATTGCCTTATGTTTATTTCCATATTTACTTTTATTAATTTAGTATCATATAAATATATAAAGGTAATGAATGTTGTATAAAATAAAGAGATAACTAACTAATAAAAAAAGAATCAAAAACTATCTACTTATATATATTACCATTGATCCACTTTTATCTTTAAATCATTTCCCTTATGTTTTATTCTCAATTCTGGTTTCATAGTATCTACTGAAGAATCTTGGTCTGGTCATAATCATTTATACTTACAAGTACAGTGATAGCAAAAAGAATTCACAATGGATCTAATATTCCTATTGCATCTAAGGTGAATTTTGGAAGAAATTTATCTTTAGCTGGTTACGTGACTTCACAACGTCAGTTCAAACCCAGGAATCTGGGTTGACCAACCAGATCGCATCAGTAAAATGTTTCACCTATAGGTTTATCCATTAATAGATGGGTTGATTAACTATCCTATTTTTAATGATCCCTATCTATCCCTACTAAATATTATCCCCTCATTGCCCTGGATAATTAAGGTCATATTGCCTATAAATATTTTTTAAATAATAGATATAGTGTTCTCTATATAATAATAATGATATTATAATTATTATTATTTATTTTATATACTATCTAACCCTTATTTGATCATCCTCTTATGTTTATTATATTATCCCTTATTATACTCTCTCATTATTTTATATATTATATGCTACTGCCTTATATTTATTTTCATATTTAATTTTATCAAGTTATTGTCATACAAATATATAAAGGCAATAAATGTTGCATAAAATAAAAAAAGGAAACTAATCAAAAACTATCTACTTATATACATTACTATTGATTGACTTTATCTTTAAATCATTCCCCTTATGTTTTATCCTCAATTCTAGTTTCATAGTATCTACTAAAGAATCTTGGTCTGGTTATAATCACTTATACTTGTAAGTATGGCAATAGTGAAAATAATTCACAATAGATCTAATATTCCTGTTATCTTTAAGATGAATTTTAAAAGAAATTCATCATCAGCAGGTCATATGACTTCAAGACAACAGTTCAAACCTAAGAACCTAGGTTAACTAACTAGATTGTGTCAGTAAAATGTTTCGCCTATAGGTTTATCTACAGATGAATAGGTTGATCAACTATCCTATTTTTGATGATCCCTATCTATCCCTACTATATAAGCTTACAAAAGTATTCATCACTTTTATAAACTTTACTTTTTATCCTTATATCTCCTTAACTATAGTATATAGAATAATATAATATATATCAAAAGAAAGGCTAATTAAAACTAATTTAGAAATAAATTTTCAGTCGGAGCCTAAAATATAACTTTTACTTTTAAATTTATAATCAAAGTTAAGTACTTTGGTAAATACTTTTATAGGTACCTTAAAAATTATATAAAAAATAATAAATAACTTTTTATTTAGTAATCTATCTATAATCCATTTCTTTG
>JAIXMP010000100.1:0-15390 GCA_025677815.1 Phascolomyces articulosus | reverse complement strand
AACATAACTGGCTTCATATTATTTGGCCATGATGTGTTATAGTTTAGTTTTAACTGTTATAAATTTTGCACACAAAAAAAAAAATGGTAGACTTTATAATTTATGAGATTCTCATGATATTTATATAACAGTTCGAATATCAAAAACTATTGATATTCTGATGAAATTTTTGTAATTAATTAGAAATATCAATGGTGTATCACAATAATGGAAATTTCTGGTGATACACCCCTTTTTTTGCAGTGATAGTAAAAAGAATTCATAATGGATCAGACATTTTTATTACATCTGAGATGAATCTTTAAAAAAATTCATCTTCAGCTGGTCACGTGACTTTATGGCAACCAGTTTAAATCTAAGAATCTGGGTTGACCAACCAAATCACACTAGTAAAATGTTTACTCTAAAGGTTTATTTATAGATAGATAGGTTAATCAACTATCTTGTTTTTAATGATCCTTATTTATTCCTATGCTATATTATCCCCTTACTACCCCTTACTAATTATAATTACATTGCCTATAGATATATTCTTAATAATAATAGAAGTAGTATTCTCTACATAATAATAATTATATTATAATTATTATTTCTTTTTTATTTTTATCTAACCCTATTTTGGTTATCTTTTTATATTATTATATTGTCCCTTATTATGCCCTCTCATTATTTTATATATTATATATTATTATCTTATATTATTTCTATTTCTATTCTTATTAATTTATTATTATGCAAAATATATAAAAGGCAATGAATGTTATATAATATAAAGAACAACTAATTAATAAACTATCGACTTATATATATTACTATTAATTTACTTTATCTTTAAATCATTTCCCTTATGTTTTATCCTTAATTCTAGTTTTATGATATCTACTAAAGAATCTTGGTCTAGTCATAATTATTTATATTTGCAAGTATGGTGCTAGTAAAAAGAATTTATAATAGATCTGATATTTTTGTTACATCTGATATAAATTTTGAAAGAAATTTATTATTAGCTAGTCACATGACTTTAAGATAATAGTTTAAACCTAAGAACCTAGCTACATCTATTTGTACTCCCCCTTTATATACCTCCCCCCTAATATAAAAAAGTAGTTGGTGTAGTATAGATAAGAATTAATAATAGAATTAATAACAAAGAGAGATGGAGATAGAAGAAGCCTTGTGAGAATCAATATAGATTTATTATAATGATAAAGATGATAATAAAGATAATTATATTCTAGTTTTATAAGTATAGTATTTATATATTTTCTTATCTATGCTACTTAATTATTGATCATGGTAGTTTATTAATATTACATTTGCTTAATATAATGGATATATATTATAAGTGGTATTCACAGTGATATAACATAATATGAGGAGATATAGTTATATTTGTTGTATATATATATATTTGTTGACTATTAGTCATTAGATGATTATTATTACTTTTATACTCTTACTTATACAATAGTATGGTAGTATTTATGTATTATTTGATAATTATTATATATAGGATATTATACTAAGATCATTATTATTATATTATTATTGGAATAAGGATTATGTGAGTCAACTAATATTATTTATTGTTTGTGATAACATGATGTAGTAGAATTAGTGATAATATATATGAGAAGAAGTATGGATATGATGAACATCTCTTAATTTGAAGAAATAGAGGAATATATATAAAATAAGAGTAGGTTTATTAAAGTTCTAAAGTTTTAAAAATATAGATTAGTATTTAAAATAAATTAAGATTTTAAAAAAAATATTATATTTAGAGTGATTATATACGTTTTTCTATGTAAATATGCCACAGTTAGAGTATTTAAACTATTTATTATATAATAAAAATAGAATATATTAGTTATAATCACTAAAACTATATATATAAAGTTATCTATGCTATTTATTTATAAGCTTACAAATACTATAAAAGAAAGATATATATTAAAAGCAAAGCTAAAGAATAATAATAGTTATAGTAGTACCAAGAAGTGACATGAATAAAAAGGGCAATAATACATATGTAAAAAAATTGAACTTCTTTATAAATTCTTTTTTTTAAAAAAATTATAATGTCTACTTCAGCATCAATAAATAAAATTCCTAAAGAGCTTTAAAAAGAATGGGAAGATTATAATACTACTATGAATGCCTACTTTGTATAGGCTAAAAAATATAATGTTATATTATATACTACCAAAAGTACCCTCAAAGGGAAAAAGAGAAAGATACATCTCATATATAAGCATTTTAGCCAACCTATCAATAAAGATATCTATAATAATAATAATAATTGTAAAATTTAAAGGCCTACTTTATTTATTACTAATAAGAATAGTGAAATTATCGATTCTCTTAAAACAAAGAAAGGCAAAAAGTACTATTAATCATATTCCTAGTGCATTGGATATAAATTCAAGATTATTCTTTACCCTTTGAATATCAAAAGTCAATAATAGCATATCATCTCATTTTATACTAGTAAGCATTATTATAAAATTGCTTAAGAGTTGTTATCATATCTAATATTATGTCAGCTTAATAATAATGATAAAAAAATCATTCTTAATATAATCAAAAGTTATATATCAAATAGTACTATCATGTTGTTCCTTACTATTAGTAATAAAGTCATTAACCTAAAGATATTACAAACTTATAACAAAAAATTTTCAATAATGATCCTTATTATGTAATATTCTAGTTAATCAAAAAACTTAAAGATAAAGGATATATAGTATGATTAGACTTAAAAAAAGAAGGAGATAAATATTTTTTACTTTCTCTTTTCTTTACTTACTAAACAGTAATTGATCTAGCACACAAGTTCCCTAAAGTAGTTGTAATAGATCTATCCTAATATAACCACTACAGTGATTCTCCTTATAAAAATGCATTATTACCAAATATAGAAATACCTATAGACCAATGAGATTCGTAGAATTCAATGAGCATAATTTCAAACTCAGTTGACTTAGTAAAAAATAGAGAAAGAAGGAAAAGTATAATTTTTTGAAAAATTAAGGTTAGAATTTTAATATATTTAGTAAACTATCATATAAAGAGAATTAATATAAGTATATATAATCCAAAAAATAAAAAAGAAATATAATAAAAAAAAGGAGAAATTTTGACTTTTTTTATATACTTAAAGGGAAGTAGAGTTTAATGAGATTAAAAAGACTAAATTAATTTGATAGTATAGTGCACTAGAAAAAAGGGGGAATATCACAATTGTGAAATGGTTGTGAGATTTTAATGAAATTCTAATGATTTTTGCTCCACAATGAGAACCTCACAATTGTGATTGAAGATATGTACAACATAGTGAGCTGTGCTACATCATGAGAATCTCACAATTGTGAGATATCATAAATCACTATAATAATATTTAAAAAATAATAATAATGTCACAATTATGATATATCAACAATAAATATTGTGAAATATCAGTAATCATTATTATGATATTTCAAATGTCATAAAGATATCACTATGTTCAACTTCCAATAGTATTGCTATATCCTTTGAATTATATCCAGTAGTATCGTTATATCCTTTGAATTATATCCAGTAGTATTGTTACATTCTTTGAATTATATCCAGTAGTATCATTATAATATTTCAGTTATATCCAATAAAAATAAAAAAATAAAAAGTATTTGTAGTAACAATATCCGTTTATTTGATAAAAAAAACGTAATTGATATAAAACTATGCTATCCTATACTATAACTACTATTTAATACTATTGCAGCCCGTCACCATGCTAATGGGCATTACCAAACACTGCCATAAAGAAGATTGTCATAATGGGAGTAGGTAATGTCATTTCTATAAGCTGTAAATAAAATTATAATTCATAAAGAAGAAAAAGGAAAGGGAAAAGAAATTAAACCTATGGCAAGTGGATTGTACAGAAAAGGAGAAGACAATGTTCCTACAAAAGTATATAAAATTTAGATGGCTTACTAAAACATAGAAAGGGAACGAGAAAAAAAAATTCTTACCTCATTCTATCCATTAGGGAAGTTACTGATAATTTCTGTTATAGTAAAAAAAAAAGGTATTAACGATTTACTTATGGAATTATTTACCTTAGAATAAGGACGCGTCATCATTTTGTTTTACAGATTCAATAAAGAATTTAAAGATAATCAAAGGATACAGTGTCAAACGAGACGACAACTTGAAGAGAGCCTAAAAAAATAGGATATCACAATCAGAGATGAGGAAAGAAAAGATGGATGGATGATGGTCAATTTGTTACTTACCAGAAATAATAATCAGCGTTGCTCAGCTCTGTAAAGCAAGAACCAAAAAAGTTACATCAGTTATAAAATAATAGCTTATTTTGACACTATTAAAGATAAATATATCTAGTGGATAAAAAAAAAAGAATATGTTACCATTTAAGAGCATAAAATAGTGCTTACATATATAGTTTGACTAATCCTTATCTAAAACAAGTTATTTTGGTATGGTAAAAAATAAATAGAATTCACAGCAGAGCTTTATACCTATTTGTTACAGATGTGCCGTACCTATAAACAAAATCAAACAAAACACCAGTTGTAAATAAAAAAAACCCAATAATGGCAAAATAGTGCCATTTGATCATATCACAGCTATCTTGGTTGAATAATACAATATTTTTTCATTACCTGTAATATCACCATAACTCATATATTAAAGGAGGAATGCGCTGTAAAAAAAAATGGGTAGAGTAAGAAAGAAAAAAAAACAGTGAAGAGTAAGACTAAAAAAAAAATGGAAAGAGAGACGAAAATTTGGGTTGCATAAGATTTTCCAACTTGAGCTGTTCCAAACGCGAATAAATATCCAAATAT
Organism: Phascolomyces articulosus; assembly: GCA_025677815.1. Taxonomy (NCBI): domain Eukaryota; kingdom Fungi; phylum Mucoromycota; class Mucoromycetes; order Mucorales; family Lichtheimiaceae; genus Phascolomyces; species Phascolomyces articulosus. The sequence goes on along the minus strand of JAIXMP010000100.1, from coordinate 10,531 downwards.
GGAATCAAAAATAACACTTACTTTTAAAGAATATATGCAACAATATAAAAGCATGCCGCGTTTTAATTACCATGATCCTTCTACAGCTTTCACTCCATTATCCATCCTATGTTGTTACTAAAATTTTAAAAGTATATCTATCACATTTATATAATTCGTTAGTATAACTGGTCAATAATGATATTAACATTCTTATTACCCTTCAATTTAAAGATGAATACCGAAATCCAACAACCCATCCAACTAGAAAACCCCCGCACTCCCCGCATTAATGCTTTAAGTGTAAGTAAATCTATCAAATATCCAAAACATAAGATTTTACTTTTTACTAACTTTACCTAATGTTACCTATAGCAATATATCAGGGATGTGTACCAAGACATTATTGACTGGGAAAATATCGAATTCGATTATGACTTGACTGCAAGCAAACCAGTTAACATACGCATCATCACCAAAATCATTGTTGGTATGAGAGCATATCAGCAAGAATTTCCCAGCCTTGCTCACTTTGATCTGAAGGTGCGCAAAATGGCCATCACCAGCTTCAACAACAAGCGCTCGGTGCACAAACGTCTTCCTGCCGTTCAAGAAATAATTGATCGAAGAAACCGTCATGCTTCTCGCATGAAAAGTGTATGTACACGTGTAATAATAGAGAGAGAGATAGAAAATATTATTTAATACTGATATATCGAGTAGAAACATGATCGTCGGGTCCGTGCATTAGAGCATTTTCGCGCCAACTTGGAGGAAAAATACCCTTCGAGTGGAATGGATAAGTTCCTTGAAAAGGAGTATCAATCCGAAGAGGAATCTGAGGACGAGAACTGGGAGGAGATGCCCTACAAACTTTTTCGACCAGATTACCGGTCAGAAAATGTAAGTAAATAAGTAAATTGAATATAAATAAATATATGTGATTTGTATATGCTGCTAATTAGATTACTTTAGGCGAATAAGTTTTTGGGGAACTTGATCAATTGGCATCCTCGCTTCAAACTCGAAGACAACATAAGCAACAAAGTGTTCCAAGAAATGTTGTTGTGGTTAACCGCCCAAGACCAACAGAGTTAGCAGCATGGTTGTTACGTGATTAATGGCAATGTTAATATTTTCCTTTTGAGAAATAAATATATAAATAATAATATAAAAATAATAATAGCAAAAGGGTAAAAGAAACAATAATATATTGAATAATAATTATGAGATTGCTGAAAGAGAAGAAGGTCAGAAGTAATTTTGTGAGGAGAGGTTTTTTTGTTTATGGCTTTTATGCGTGTCTTTTTTGTTGGAGAGGAATAACAATAGTTCTTTTCACTCTTGCTGTTTGATACTTTCCAATGGCGACAGGAGAATAAATACGACCAAATGGAAGAATGCACTGCCAGTCAACGGTTTGAAAGTACTTTTCCAGGTTTCGACGTTGCCAGCACGAAATCGTTGAGTGGATCTATCCTCTTCCAACCATCGGACGAAAGCAAAAAAATGACGCTTCTTCACACCATTGACAACGAAATCGTGACAAAAGAAATATTGTATTTGGCCTGGGTATGCTGCAATATTATCGCTGTTGCTCTCCATGTATAAAGCTTGGATATACGATCCTCTATTTGTTCCTGATGCAGCACTGTTGTATTTGTAACCATGATGGTTGACAGTTTTAAAGCGTATACATATGGTAGGACAGGATTAGGATTCGTAAGCGATGGAGAAAGGTAATTGTCGCGTTTTGTTGTTCTTGGTATGCTACTTGGTAGAATTCAAGTAAAGCATCATAGTGATCGTGTGGGAGTTTGTGTTTGGGAGAGTTTTCGAAATGAGTGGAATGGTGTTAGGTGGTAAGGGTTCAGAACCATTTGCGTGTTGAGCCAATGCAGAGGTATTAATGTACTCACGATATCAAAGTTTTCCATTGTATTAACTTGCATGGTCGTTGCTGCTGTGGATGAGGTGTTTACCAAATGATGGAGAAATTCGATTGGTCATCATTGATATGGGAAGCAGTGTTGGCGTTAATATAATCACAAGCACTGGCTTGTTCAAGGAAGCGCTTCATATATGTTCTTTCAAATGTACCCTTTCTATTTGTCGCGATATTGCCAAGAAGTCCATTGTACCATTCGAACTGAAACAACCAAAATGCATATACCGGTCCAAAATCAAGAATGCTTTCTTTCAAATGACAATGTGCATGCATATTCGGTGTTATAGCTGTAGAATTGAAAAGAGAAACAGTTTCGTTGCAGAAATCAACCAAAAGGGTATGTGCCATATCGATCTCAGTGTGAGAGATGGATGCTTCAGTAAAAGGCGACATGCATTGACGAACTTCATCCAGTGTTGAAACTTGACGGGATCCAAACATTCTTATAGTAGCAAGGGAGAATACACCAAACACCAGCTCTTCCATTCAGCAGCTTTCATTCGTGGCAAGCTGGAAGCAATTCTTTCTGGTGAAAGCACATCCAAGTCTTTGGGTACAAGAAGGCCGCATGCCAACTTCTTCATCTTTTCCAAATCATCATCCATCAATTTCCATAACTCGAACATTTTTTTTGCCGTTCCAAGAAGAAGATTATGCATCGGATCGATTACAGTGAATCTAACAGCATCAAAATATGGAAGTTCATGAAGAACTGACCACCGCATGCCAAAGTCATACTCAATGTCATGTCGTTCCTTTTTTGTCGTTGCCATTCGCCATTCATTGGCATGTGTAATCACGCCATTGCGACTATGTTGATATTTCCATTTGTCAACATCGAAACCATTGCTACCAAAATTGACCCTTCGTGTAGTGCTGTCAACAGGAAATGAAAAATTACACTTATAACAACCACGGCGGCTAGTTGGTGCAGTGAATCTACAAGCTTTGCGAGCGGCAGGCATATCTGAGGCAACCATTACCAATGCAGCTTTCATATGGATCGTTTGACCTGTTGAAGGCACAAACACACCAATACCGTCATCATACAACGTTTTAAGTTCGTCAACGAGTGGGTTTAGGTAATTATTTAGTTCATAAGTGTGAGACGCTGTAGGACTAGGCATTACGCCAATGAGAATCACATTTTCTTGCTTGAAACGGTGCTTATGTGAAATATTGTTTATTGTAAGATAAATTGCTCCACATGAATATTGTGACGATCCCTTGTTGAAAGGTTCAAACCAGTCGATATTCAAGGTGAGCAAGGCAAGATGTTCGATTCATGGTGCTGTTGGGATGGTGGTGTAGTGTTGGCAGTGAATTCTTTCCAAACACGACCGTCATAGATATCAAACAGCATATCATCAGGTATATTACGATTACGCCAGCTTTCAGCATCGTCAATATAATTAGGTCGGCTAATAATATAACGAAGACTGGATATCAAAGGATTGTATGCGAATTCACGAGGTGAAGAAGTTGTAAAGGTGTGTTGCAGCAGAAACGATTTGTAGGGATTGGATGATGAGGAAATTGTTCTGCAAGACAAGAAGGTAGTATTTCGGAAGAATGATGGTAAAGTGTGTAGCAACTGGGACAAACAGCATAACAGGTAAGTAAATCTGTTAATGAATCGAAGTTTAATTGTTTTTTGATGGTGTCTGGTGTGGTATTAAAGCGATAAGCATGGCCAAGGGCAGCAAGTAGATGATTAAAAAATCGAAGCAAAATAGTTGAAGCCTTATTGGTAAGGAAAAAGGTATGGAAAAGTAGTATGAAAACTGCCATAAATAAATACAGTGATTCTATAGTAGGAGCTTTTTTTTATTATTAGCTTTTTTCAATTATTCCTTTTTTTATTTATTATCATAAAATTTAATAAACTTACCATTACTCTCATCATCAATATCCATGGCAACTGGGTCAGTGCCTTGTTCCATATCATTATCAAATGAATCATTTTGCTCAAACTCGACTTCTGCTGCAGGCAACATATTCTCTGAGAGAAATATCTCACCATTATCTGAATCTGTTTCAGCTGGAGTCTGGTCTGTTTGAGGAACTAAAGATTGTGTTGTTAGTCTAAATTCTATATTTTTTTTCTCTATAACTTTATCTATTGCTATTGCTTACCCTCCATTTCCATTGTTTCTACATGATCGGTTTCTACAATTCTTTGGAGCGCATTTTCTTTGGCTTTTCTTTGAATGAAGAAATAAGTATAACATTCATAAATGAAAATAATCTAATTCAAAACTTACTACTTCTTGTAAATTTAAATGGTTACAAATAGTGCCTAGAAGTTGATAACACATATATTCGGCAAGATTCTTACAATCATCACAAGGGCAAAGTTTTCGATTCTTTGCTGAAGGTTTTATGGAAGACATTTTAAATTGAAAATTGTTATAAGTGAAAGAGTGTTAAATATGTGTATAAAAAGCAAGGGCTAGCGTGATATGCCCTACTTATTAATATTCCATGGCAGTGCTTGTGATATACATGTATATCTTATATTTTAGGTTTTTTTGACCATCCAGATTTCGACTTAAACACATAACCAACAATCCATGGACATACTATCGCCTATGAGAGTAATTATATATGCCATTGATTTTTTTTTACCTTTTAATATTTTAGGCAACTTTCTTTATAACTACTCTATTCATCATATCATCATCATCATCAGTCAGACTAGTTCAAAAAAAAATGCAGTTCTAAGTAACGCGAATTTCCACTTTTGATGCATTGAAAACATTCATAAATGGTAATATAGAGGGTATATAAGAACAATTTCTTTTTTTTTGTCATTGTATTTCTTATTAACATTTATCTTTTACTTTTTGCTTTTTTATATTAACAATGACTACTATAACCAACATAAAAATGAACCTTGCCACTAAACATCATCATTCAGATGATGAGGATAATTTTCCTCCAAACAAACAACTATGTTCCTATGAGTAAGTATAGTAAGACAATTGATGTATTCAACATACGTTGCCGTTACATGACCTTATATTAATTTTCAATTTAAAATAATAGAAGCACCAACACTGATGATGAGTCAGATGATGAGTTGGATGATGAGTTGGATGATGAAGCAAAGCTGGCACGTCGTAAAGAGTAAATGTTAATACTATTATTGTTGCTGCTGTTACTATTGATGTTATATTTTCTAGATTTGATGGTTTATATTAATACTACATTAAATAGGGTGAAGCAATTGTTATGCGACAATTATTCTTACTATACAGTATGGGATAGTTTTACAGGTATAGCATATAATGATGACCCTGTGTTGGTTTGCTACTTGGCAAGAAAATGGTATGTAAAATATATTATTTTTGATGAATAATTTTCAATAAATTGGGATGATACTGTATTCTAAAGTGATATTACCAACATATTATAGGAGAAAAGGTGCCTACCAGTACAAGAATGATGTTGAGCTGTGCAAGTACTTTGGCTGCAGTTTGGCAAGTCTGCCAATAGACCCTGTCCCTTTGTGGGATGAGGAATCATTTGGTTCTGATGATGAGAAGGAGGAAGAAGTGAAGGAAGAGATTGACTGGGAAGGGCCGGAAGAGCCAGAAGAATATGACAGTAGCTCAGATGACAATGCATAGAGTGATGATGATATCACTCCTGTATAGGTACAACAGTGCGCCAAAAAAGTTAGAACTTGTGTTGTTAAGGAATATTTTTTTTAATAAAGTGAATTAATTTTTATATGTTTTATATATCTGATCTTTACTGTGTTTTATGTTGGAAGGGTATAAATAAGAGTATAATATTACTATGAGAAACATATGAGGATTAATAAATATAACAAGATAATATAATATATTAATCACTATAAATAGATTGTGGAGTTGTAATTTCTAAAAACAGAATAAAATTAATTAAAATGTATTATTTGTGTAACATATGAAAATAAATTAAAAAAAGAAATTAATATGATTTTTTAAAATAAGATAAAAAATAAATAAAAATTTACTATAAAAAAAAACTTTGGATTTAAAAATTATAATAAAGAATGAAGAATTAAAAATCAATATATAATGTAACGTTTCTCTATGGATTTTTGATGATTTTTATATGCATTTAAGTACAACACTATATTAGATAGTATTTAGTATGTAATAAATAAATTAACGGAACCATTTTAAATTTAAAATGTCAAAACTGATTAGCTTAAATGATGCTGTTGAACGATTAGCAATTTTTATTTAATTCTTTTATGGTCAATAATCTTATAATATATAATATTAAAAGCATATATTATATAAAGCAATGTTGATAAACAGAACAAAAGTGCTTTAATAATAATTTATAGAAATTTAAAAAGTAATGAAATTCTTATGATATCTCTATAATATTTGAAATATCAAGAAAGTAATGAAATTTTAGTGAAACATACTTGACTAGTTGATATCTCATAAGAATATCACAATTGTGAAATTCTTGTGAAATCCCCCCTTTTTTCTAGTGAATGATACTTGTCACCTCCTTATTATGCGTCTTTCTAAACTCTTGGTTGTAGTCATAACCACTACTGCCCCAAACCATCAATGCATGTCGCTCAATAATATTATTCTATATATTTTGAATAATCAGTATATTACATATCTACAGAAAAAAGATATTGAACTAAAATATATGACCATATGATGACTATCTGCACATCTTTTTTATTAGGGCGCTGTTAGAGTACCAGTGTTTCTGGTGCTTACTGTACCACCTGGTTTGCCATTGCTGCTGACAAACCCTCCAGCTAGATTTTCATTACAGCGTTTTCTGCTTGCATGAATGAAAGATCCATTTTGATGCAGCAAACATGTTCACACATGATACTAAATATCAAGCGATCAGTATGCTGCTCATGACAATTGCCTATAGCGTTGCTGTTATTGTTGTTGGAAGAAGAAGAAGATATCTAATAAAGAGGTAAACAATAATAACATTAATTTTTATGAGAGAAATGAGATGTTAATAGAGACTAATAGATGGTGTCATTTTTACTTTCAAAAAAATACAAATGAATTTCGATGGATAAGAAAAAAAACAAAGTGGATTAACTAAAGTAAAATAAACATGATGCTTTTATATATAAACCAGATTAGATGATTGTTTATGGTAATAAGTGTGGTGAACCACACTAATACATGATAGATTCACTCATTCATAAATAACCAGTTAAACATCATTCCATAATAAAACATGATATAACCAATAACACACTATATCACTCTTGATTTGTTCCTCATTACTAATAATCTGGAATACAGAAGAAAGATGAAGAATGATTACTAAACAGGATAATACACCTATTGCTAGGTACATAAAGAAATATCTAGAACCAAGTACGCGTATACACTTGAATAATTGGATATCAATCGTCCTTTAATCAAAGTCAGTGAAACATAGTACTAGAATGATCTAGTGAACAACATCATTACATTAGATAGATAAAACATATAAATATGAGCAAATTTGAACAATAAAAAGATTCTCAACTATATTCTTATCCGTCTCTTTATTTTTACATTCGATTTTATTACCATTTCATCTCAATAAGTATGCAGATGCATATATAAATGTGGTGTACCTCAATTGCTTCTTACTCTCTTTCTTTCCTTTTTTTATGAAAAAAACAGCACTTTTCTTAATTGATTATTTTTCAAGTACTCCCTCTTAATACTTTTCTTTTTCACAATGGTAGCAATGGAGTGGATTTATAGTACTTTCAAATATTCTGTCAAATCATCCCTATCCACTTTCCTGTTACTTGTTAGTTACTGAGTTGATATCCTATCATCCATTATGGTTTTCTATCATATTTTATATTTTGATATGTAAACACTATCTTTGGTCTACTTCAGAAGTTAAGTGTTCTGCTTTTTTTTCTTTTACTTTGGTTGTTTACAAACAGTGCGATTATTTCTATGTTCCTATACTGATGCGTTTTCTTTTTTTTCCTTTATAGATACAATTACAATGGTATCACTTTCCAACTTCACCGCCATAGTATATATTATAAGTATTCTTTTTATTATGGCCCCTTCAATATCATATAGATAACTGCATTTTTCCCTCACTCATTAATACATTCATTAATTACATACAGTGGATTAAAAATCAAGTTGCCTTTTGTTTTGTAATTCAAGAAATCCATCCATGTTGAATTCTTTTGATTATACTCAATTTTCTTTTGCTTCCTATCTATTTATTTCTTTTCCATCTGTAGATAGATTCTTTTATTAGATCTATTATTTTCATGATCATTTCATTTTTATAATCTATCTATAGAAATAATATTAATATAGTTTCATTTTTTTTACTAAAATTAAAATAATAAAATCATTTTTTTTCACTACTATTCTTTTGTGTGCTATGCCTATTTTTTATTTTTGCTATAAAAAAATGTGATCCCAAACAGTTTCATTCAGTTGTAATAAATAATATGGACATAAATCGTTACTATATAGTATTCCTCGAAAGGCAATCATAAAATGATGCCTGATATCACATAGTTAATTATATTTCACAAATACACATCATCATAAAAAAAAACAATGCATGTGGACAAACTAAATTAATACCCCCAATTTCTTTTTACTAACTTGTATTTAGGAATCAGGCACTCAAAAAGTGCCTGATTCTTATGGAACAATACTTTTTATTTAGGAATCAGGATAAGAATCAGGTACTTTTTGACTTCCTGATTCCTAAATAAATTTGCAGTAGTTAAATTCTTGGCTCTCTACTAGTTCAAATTCTTCAAAAAGCAGTTCAGCTACAGCATCATAGATGTTACCAGGATTAGATACATCCTCAGTTATTAAAGGAACGTCTGACTAGGCAAAAATATTGTTGGTAGTATCCATTAGGTCCTGATCCTTATCCATTAGTGTTGTAGTAGCAGGTATGTCAGGGGACTCATAATGATCAAAATCAACTAAAAACGAATGGGCAATTGGATCATATTAGTATATGTATTTCTTATTAAACTAATTATTTTATAAATTGTTTTTATATGCAAACATACAATATTCATCAGGCTGTTGGTGCTGTAATCCAGCAGGATATTCTTCCATGTTGCTTGGATGATTATTGTTATAATGCTCTTGCCATTCTAAAAATATGCATCATAGTAAAAAAAATGTTAGATATAAAACATAAAGCAATTAGTATATATATATACAAATATTAACTCTTATATCTGATTTGTTTCCTAGAATCAGCATGTTCATAGTGAATGATGGTTGATGGGTGTTGTAGGATGATATTTTGGTACCTGCTACAAGGACAAGGACGTTGCATTATTGGTAAGAAGGTTTAAAAAATATGAAACTGTGTGGAATGGAAATGATACAACGGTGTGAGGTATAAGATCTTGAAATTTAGTTTCTAATTAGTTTTTATAGAGGGTTATTTATATGTTTTCCTTTATGTACTGCAGATTTGATGAATAATACATGATATATAAATTTGAAATATAGATTATGGTGAATACAACTGTGCAGCAAGGTATTTGATGATTATATGAAGAGCGACAATATGAAAAGATAATGAACAATAATATGAAAGTTGGCTGCACAGCATAATTTCTAATGGTAATACAAGTGTTAATTTTCTACTCATAATGAAAAAATGAACTAGTGTCTGCAACAACAAAGTATTCTTAAAAAGGTAAAAAATCATAATTTCTCTTTTTTTTTAGGTAGGACAGCAGAAAAAAAAACTCAGTATATTTATCAAGCCATAACCCTAGTATAAATATTCTTTTTTTATCTACATATCAAAGATCAAGTTTTTTATTATTCATATTAGAGAAAAAAAAGAAAGAGAAGAAAGAGAGAGAGGAGAGAGAATATAATTATATGTGAGTAAGTGTGTACTGTATGTGTGGGTGGGAGATGTAAAAAATGATGTTTTTTTAATAGTCTAAATCCAACTGGCATCTTGGCATAATGGCCTAGGATAGTACTGTTATAGGTAGTCTAGCATCCTCATCCTTTAGACCATTGTATCGCCTGTGAAGTTCAATAGTTTTCTTATCAAGACAAGCAAAAAAGTCGTTCACCTGAAGTAAAAAATAATAAGGTAAATTTAGAAACAAAAGTATACTTCTTTAATAACTAAAAACACCTTACTAGTTCACTCTACTAAGCTAGTTGTCTAACTCACAATGCCTTCTATTTCCTGTTCTTCTTTTCTTCATCGTCATCTGTCTCATCGTCTGATATAAACTCTTTGGAGAGCACCAGTTCACCTTCTGGATACTCCTCATACTCCCCTTAGCACATCCCCTTATAGAATGCATCTATCCAGTTAGTTAGTCTCTATATATAACATAAAGTATACTTTTTGTTAACCTCATATCTTTTTTTTTTATATCAATGTTTTCCTAGTACATTTGTTTTTCAAAGTTCCTAGTAATTTTTTATGCCTCTTTAGGCTTTCTTAGTAAGTGACAAGCGAGATTTCCTTTTGTTATAGTTGAAATGGTTCCAGGAGTTCTCCATCAATGTTGAATCCCAGTCAAGAATATGAGGCTAGTTCCCCTTCATATTCTTGGTGATGCTTATGAGGACG